>UXGD01003979.1:0-18550 GCA_900474315.1 Torymus auratus
TGCCGAAAAGTTACAATTGCAGAATGTAATTTTTGCAGAAACACTAAAAAACCAAAATGTAAAATAACCGAAAAACAATTTTACAGAACGAGTGAAAACCCGAAGGCTAAAATTACCAAAAATTATGATGTTATATGACAAATAATGTAATAAGACAGTTTATTAAACTCTTATTTACGTAATATAAAGTAAAGCAAATGACTCGAATAAGGAACATGGGTGCAGGATCAACTTTTGCGAATGCGAAAAGTCTTGAGTTTGAGTTGTACGGGCACCGCGTCGCAAATCCCACGACCGTTTTTCAAGATTTTCCGCACACATGCTATTTAGTCATACTAAATGCAGCGGAACTGAGCTTTGGTAACGGTGATACGGAATTAATGTGGCCCGAACATTATTTTTTAGACGGAACATAATGTAATTCACATAATTCGGAAAGCTTGATGTAGCTATTTATGTATACATAATATATCTTTTAAATAGCGCGTTTGTGAATATTCTAGCATTTCGGATTTCAGTGGAAAAAATATGGGCAGACAGTTTTGCGAGCAGATGTGACGACGAGCACACAGCATATACGCGTGCGCGAGAATACAGACGTATGTCGAGGGGGTATAGGCCATGTGTCAAAATATCTCGATCACAATCGGGATTCACAGAGTTTGGCGAAGATAAAGTGCGAAGTGAAAAACGGCATCGGGACTTTTCTAAAGGCTCTTTGTCGGCTGACTCGAATATGGCCACGCGCCTGTGTTGGCTGGCGAAGAAAAAAACGTCCGAGCCGCCGGCCGCCCTTTGTGCCCGGAAAAGATATTGCCACGCAAAAAATTATTTATTGCCGTAGGCATCACCGAAAAGAGATATCAAGAAGTTTTGTGTGCGTGAAAGGTTGATTATATCAATGAAAATATTCCTCTATAAAAAAAAAAGAAAATGATAAATCATCATTGTATATATTAATAATGTTACCCTATATGAGATATTTTCATATTAAAAATGTCAGCTTTGTAAACTTTATGGAAAAAATACATTTCACTTTAACTCCGAGCAGAATATTATATAAATGTATCTCGTAAATACGTCATCTCACCATCCAGGCAAAAAATTGCCGCGTCACGACAGTGTGAACGGGGGACCCCGGTATAGCCATTAATTAGGCTCGTGTAGGTATAATATACGCGTGACATAGGTATTAGATCGCTCGGTCACCGACTCTGTCTTCGAAAATTGAAGGCAGCCGTGCGACACACCCGGAGTCCGAAGGGAATAGGCAAATCGTATCGACACGTACACGCACGAAACACGTCGAAAGCCAACCGGCGACGGACAGTGGCCTGCGCGTGATTATAGACTAATGACAACACGGTGACGGCTTCCCGCTAATTAATACGCTAGAAACCCTAAATGTGGTTTTTCTCGTTGTTCGTAGTATAGGAGAGAAACTATATAAGAGAAATTCGTGGTTCAACAGAGTCCATCGAATGGTATACTTTTTCTAGAACAACCTCTTACTTTTTAAGAAAATGGCAAAAAAGCCCTTCTCTTCAAACCTCAGAGATTTAGCCCAGAAACGATCTACTCAAAGTTCCAAAAAAGAAATTAAAACTATACTACCTTTTTTAAAAATTAGAAAATGTTGATTCCTTCAAAAGTTATAAGAGTTTCAAGTTGAACGTCGAAAAGGCATAAAAATGCACAAATCGCAGGAATCGGCAGAGCCGACTTTTTTTTGCTTTTTCGACGTTCAACTTCAAACCCTTGTAACATTTGAAGGAATCAATATTTTTTAATTAAAAAAAAAAGGAATTAAAGCTCTTTTTTTTACAGTTTTAATTTCGAAAACTTTGAGTAGATCGTTTAGTATATGGCTGAGGTTTCAAGACAGGGTCTTTTTTTGACATTTTCTTGAAAAGTAAGAAGTTGTTCTAGAAAAAGTATACCCCTCGGTAAGCGTTATACAACAGCGAATTTCTCTAATGTATACTACAAACAAGAAAAAAACCAAGTGTGATAGGTGTGCTCGAAAAAAATTTTTCAAAACGACATTTAGGGTTTCGTCGTAGATTTCGCTGGATTTGCACATATCTGCACTTTCTCTGTGTGTGTGTGTGTGTGTGCGTGTGTCGGGTAAAATAAAAGGAGACGCAGGAAAATTGCCTAATAGCGTTTTAATTAATGAACGCGTTACAGTCCCATTCTTTAATTACTGATTGTAGTAATATTGGATTGAATTAAGTATTATGTATATAGTTTTTGCATCTCTGATCTCTCGCGTGCAAAAGTATGGTGATCAATAAAAGCGTCGGTTTAGATACTTTATACGTATAAGGGTGACAAACTTCTTGTTGTCACCGTATAAGCTTACAGGCGTGAGGGCAGCGTCGACGATATACGCGCGCGTAGCGAGTGCGAATCTCTCTATATGTCCTTCTCTTTCGTAAGCAAGAAACGAGATGAAAAGGAAAAAGACGATATTGCGAATTTAATAAAGATTCTTTGGCAGGGCAAGAACGCTAAGCGAAAACCGATTTCATTATTGCCAGCTTCGTTCGAGGCCAGTCTATTGGTCGATTTCGCGATTCTTTTCACAGCGCTCAGAGTTCCATTCCCACACTCTTTCTCCCTCATCCTCTTTCTTCTCTCCTTTCCCTTTATCTACTTCTCTACCGGACTCTCGCTCTCCTTCCTCCTCCCTGTCTTTAATATACTCTCTGAACTTTTACATCTCTTTTTGCGTCTAGACAGTCGGGAAGACGACCTTTCGGATTAAGCGTAAGGATTGAGCCCTTAGGATAGGTATCCTCGCAGAATAGAATACAATCAGGACACTTCACAACTATTTTCTCAATCAAAGGACTTTGCCCCTGATCCTTTAAAGATTCTCTTTGGCACTTACCTTTTTTCCGTGCCATGGCCGATCGGAAAATAAATAACATTCATCTTGAGGCGCTGATCAAAGCCTCTGCTGCCTCCTGTAATTTCCTCTCCGAGCCTTTCAATGGGTTGAAATCAAAATGAAACAATCGTCATTTGCTTTGAATGATTATTATTTAAATATATCGTTTCTGCCTTACTTTCCTTAATCTTCCGTATAAAGTATGTTATACTACTGTATAACTTAATCCGAAAACATTTTTCGTTTACAAATTTAACAAGTGCTTCTTATTCATCGCACAGGTACATTATAGTTATTTATGGTGTTTGTATTCCTCCTCGTTTTATGGTCTGAAGGGATGTATGATGCGTAAAAATTAATATCTAATGTCCATAGCTCGGTAATGACAGTAAATTTTCTTCTAAATGATTCTACTCTACTATTATATTGAATTGTCGTGATATAATTCATTGATTACGACACAAGCCAATAAAATGGAAATAATTCATAAGCATGCGCAACATTACTAAATTTTTATGACTCTGACGTGAAAAATCAAACTTGTATATATTTAGATAAAAAAAGTCAAATGATAAGAGCATTTTATGAAGTTTCTTATATAAATATAAAACATGAAATTATCTTGAAAGAAACAAAAAAAAAGATGAAAAATACATATGTATAAGCGTTTTAATTCGTAAAAAATACGTCAAACGATACGTATGGCTTCGATATTCGATATAGCAATAGTTTTTATATAAGAAGATACAAGATACAATTATCAATGTCATAATTCTACTGTTGAACTAAACAAATTGACAATAATTGGTGATTAGAACAGCAACTTTTACAGATGTTATTTATATGTTGGACTCATTATTGTATTTTAAATTACTGTAAAATGAATTGCGTATACTTACATTTTCTCTTGCAAAGTATTTTAATTACGAGTGTGACATGTACGCGTATCGATTATCACGATCAATTTAAATTCATGATAGTCGAGATTGTAACTAGATTTAGGCTCACATCGTACCATAATCTTTTAAGACATCCATTACAAGTCAAGACAAAATCATCAGTATCACTTAATACATTCCACGAAATTACTAAGGTGAAGATTGATATTAGTGAGATTTGATAAAGATATTTATTCGTTAAATAAAGAAAAATTTTCTATAGTACTTGGGGTCTAAGTCTGATATAAAACTAGTAGTACTCATACTTATTCGGTACAATTTCACGTGCAGCAAAATCCGCTCGTATTTTTCCAGACTTTTTTGTATCACTCTGCATGGGTCACAATATGGACCCGAAGCGCGCTCGATTACACCGATATCCAGAGCATTTCCGGTTACCTAGAACCCGTTTTTTTATTTTTATTACATTAAATACCTGTTTATTCAATTGTTTTTTTTTTGTAAACTTGAACATTTCATCATAAATATATTTGTTACTATACAAACGTACATGTTTGCCTTGAACGAATAACATGTTTTATAAAAAGAGCTCAAACATTCAAGTTACATTTTTCGCTTGAATACTGGTGTCCGATTTAGAGATTCCGAATTCGATAGGAAACAGCAAAACTTGTCGAATTCCGATATCAGCGTCTTCTCCAATTCGACGTATATTATGCAGTACCAGAGTCGAAATGTGTATACTGCACGGATTCGAAGTGTTTATTTGCATGGAAAGTGCGATCGAAGGTGGGGTTATCTCGTGTCCAGTGGCAATTCTCGCGGCCTTTCGTACACTTAAAGTGTATGCTCACTTCGCGGACGTTTGCTTTGCGAATTATATTATCGCTGCAGTCGTGACTGCTCACTCGGACGATTGCATCGCCGTGAAACGATTTTCCTACCTTTGAATGCTGATGTATTAAAATGTCTTACATGTTTTTTAGTAAATATAAAGCAATCTCGATTCCGAACTGCCAATCCACATTTAATATCGCAGTGTATGTCCACGACACGTATTTAAATTTAAAAATAAGCAAACTTTTATTTTTCAAAATGAAAGAAGTTTTGTTTATTATTTTTTAGACGGCAACATAATTATACTTGCTCTCGGGATATTATTGAAAATAAAAAAGACCTTTTTTAATAATGTTTTTGTAAACATTTTAAAACCTTTTATCATGACGAAATTCGGAGAATTCGCAGGAGGTAGATGCGTTCAAGCGGAAAAATGCGCTGTTCCGTGCGCGCAAGATTGAAACTTTAAACGCATTTTTCTCGGAGCGACATTTTTCTAGCTGACAGCCTCGATAAGTCAGTCAATTTTTACCTTATCTACTGGAATTTCGTAGAGTACGCGTGAAACAAATGTCGTCCATTAGGCAAATGACGCTTCCACCAAATAGACCATTTTATCGAAAAAGACGGTTAAAGATAGATATATATTTTTGATAAAATAACAGTTTTCCTTAGCGCCGTGCGGACCTCTATAGTGGATAAGTACGATCCGTAAGTGATAGTCAAGTCTTTTACGAGACACTTGTGATAGTTTGGTGTGTCAGCAGTTGTGCAAGTCTTTCCACTGTTAGCGCTTCGCCACTGGTACGTATCAAATTGAGTTCTAATAAGCCATTGTAATACCCGATCGATGCCGAAACGGGTCTCTTACTCGCTCAATGCTGCCCCTTCTTTCTGCAGCTCCAGCTTATACCATCAGATAACACATCGATTGCACCATTTTATTTTCTCTCTCAATAAAACTGTTATACTTGTTCATTATGCTGTAACTTTCTTATTTTGTTAACGAAAATTGTTTCATATATGCGTGATGCAGTACTACATTAATGAGGAATGCTCTGTCATACTTAGCAGGTGACAGTTCGCGGTATATTAATTTGCATCTAGCGATGACAAACGGAGCGGAGAAATCACAGACGTAAGTGCTTACCGAGGAATGCATAACAGTAGTCGATAAATTAGTCTTATCAGAGGGTAACATATTCAATGAATATAGCATATTCATCATCAGCTTAACGCTAATTAAATTCGAATGCTAATCACGACGATACTTATAGCCTATTTGCATGAATTATTGAGGCTAGAGAGAGAGAGAGAGGCAGACGCCTCTACTGCTAAGACGATCCCTTATTTCGTATTCATGCATGACTCGGAAAAGTTCAACGCAGTCATCATAAATGCATCATGCGCCACGCGTTTAGCATTATTGACGAGCTGAATAACGCACCTCCACCGCGAAATTTTGCCACGTCCCTTCGCCCAATACCAGAATCAACAAGAAATTACATTGCCTTTAATTACTTTTGCAGAGAGAGAGAGAGAGGGGAGATATAGTAAAGGCACCGCTTGCAGTCTAATCTTGCGGTATCTGCGATATAACGATTATTCGAATTGATTCGTCTCAATTAACCGTTAATTTGTCGTTAGTTTCCTTAGGTCGGTCCACCTTGGCCGATTCTCGCCTCTCCGAGAGAAATCCCAGCGGGTGGCATGAGCGAACGTGAGCTCCCGCTAAATCACACGCACGCACACACACACACATACACACACTCGCTCGCACGCTCACGTTCCAACGGCTTATACACGTTACAATCACTGACTCCATTAAGCTCTATCGATTGTACACATATATATCTAGAGGGCGCACGGGACTCCTCAAGCGAGATACGACGAACTCGAACTCCCTCTCTATCTCCCCTTCCCGGCGCGTAATTAGCTTCGATCGGGTGGTGGGAGGGAAGGGGGTCGCCACACTCCACTCATAAATTTCATCGACCAATGCGGATAGCTCTGCGAGCTCTTCTTCCTGGGTTTTTAAGTGCAACTTCTCGCTAGCAACTTTTTAGAGAGAGTGAGAGAGACCGGACGAATGATCGACGTTGGGAATTAGTAAAGCGGAGAGATAGAACGTCGAAAGTTCGAAAAGAGGCTGTCGTATGCATATCTTCTGGCCGAAGAAACCTGTCTGTGTATGTGCTCCTACATATATTAAATTTCGATGTAAGCTGTTAGGAAGAGCCACCCTATACTGGCTGTGATCTGAATATTCACCTGACCTGAGCTTCATTATGGAGGAGACGCGCGCTCGAATCTGCTGCATGCATTCATTGCGCGGGATATAGGTATAATAGTGCAGTACGTCACTACTCGGAAAGCTTTATCTTTTTTAGTATAGTGTTACGGGCTTTCAATGGGTAGACAATTTTTCATCGACTAATGACTGAAATAGAATATCCGTATAAATTAATTATGCGCTTCTCGGCTTTTTCACATGTCCCGGTATATCCATTCAGTTTTTTGGTGATTATTTTTTCCCGGCTGTTAGAGTAATGTTATTAAAATTATTATGAGTACAGAATGTCTCTCTTACAACGTGATGAGATAAGGAGTAAATCTTTTTTTTGCAGATTTGAGTAGCTGATTACGATCACTTGATAAATTTAGATATTCCGTCGATGAACAATGCCAGTGACGGAGAGACATACTTTCGATTCTCTATTTTAAAAGAATTATGAGCAGGGAATGGAAAGAAGCGCTCGCAGTCGTCTGTCTATCACTAGCATTATTAAAGATTACCGCAGTAACTTGATTAAAATATCAAGATATTCGATGTTGAAATCCGTAACCGTGTCAGTTATCTCTTTAACTTTAGATTTGACTATTTGGTATTATTTATATGTCTCTAAATGACAAGAGATGAGCAGCGAGGAAAAATTGACACGGGCGCAGAAGATTCTAGACGGACAATTAAAAGTAATTAAGTCGCTTCCCTCCGAAAGGTAAACAATGTCATTTTGAACTTAACGAAGGTAACTTTTGATATTGTATATCCGCTGTTTCATACTCGCGCGCACTATGTTTTCACCAACTATACACAAATAAAAAGAGAGGTAAACTCAGGTACGATCAAGTATCTCATTAGGAATTCACAACTACATGCGAGCAAGGGAGAAGAAGCGAGAAAGAGAATCGAGAGGTAAGTTTCTGCGGAGCAAGGGAAGACAGTAACTCGATCAACTCAAAATTATCATCATCAGAAGCGCCGTACTCTCTCGCACTAGCGCAAGCACGTATTCGGCGAAATTTATACATCTCCCAAACTAAATGCATTCTCGTTGTGTACTTTACCTCGAATCTCTCTCTCCCTCCCTCTTTCTCGCTCAGTCTCCAGCCTCCACTATTTCTGACTCACGGCAAAGCGGTAGGAATGATCATAATTATCAGCCATTCGAGGGCGCGTTTCATTTATTTAATTTGAAATTCCACCGCGGCAAAGGAGATTTATTTGCTAATTCGATTTTATATGCTGAATGTGCTTGAAGTGTGTCTCTTTTTTCTCCTCGCAAAGGGATTGGAGAGCAACTATATTATACGTCGTGTACTGTTTTTTAATTGCGACGGAAATTTGAATAACATTTCGTCATTTCAAAGAGCAGCTTTTTCTTTGTCCTCTAGTTTTAAAATTTGAGATGAACTCGTTATTTTACTTAATAGCATTATGTAATTTTTTTTATACTGTTAGCGTGGTGCAGACGAGTCGGGGAGACCCGGACAAAACGGACATGTTAGGGAAAAAGTAAATACAAAATATGGAAAACAAGAAAATTTAAACAAACTTCAAACATATTTTACTTTTGTTTACAATAACAAATACAACAATCATATGTAAATAAATAAATTTAAATATATATATTAAAATTATTTGTATATATACAAATCATGTTAAAAGAGAAAAGTGATACTTTGTTTCAGCGAGTTTGGGAAATCGCCAAGAAAAGAATGGTGATATTGCCAAAAACGAATTTTATCAAAGCAACTAGTTAATTGATCATTTATCATTTACATAATGACAGAGATACTTTCCTTCCAACAATTCTTCTTACTACTTTATTCGAACTTTCTTACAATACAGTATATTCAACGGCAAATTGTAATTTTTCGCGTAACGAGAATTCTTTAATGCTTTAATGTCAGCACCGACAGACAGCATCGAGCGCGAAAGGCGATAATTCACTTTCGCGCGTTATTCCTAAACGAATTTCCCATTCGATTCGACAATCCGCCGTAGTCTTTGATCAGCCAATTCTCGGTTATCACCGCTGATCTCGAAATTTCCCTACGTAAATCAACAACTCCAATTTTCATACGCAGAATAAGCGCACGTCGAACCTCGTTATCCGCCCGCGGCAGACTATGTATTTTCAAAAAAAAAAAAAAAAAAAAAAAAACTTCCTTACGAAACATTAAGCGCGCGCCGCTTCGACCGAAGTTACAGCAATTCCGTGTGCTGCTCGCATAGAGAGAGCAGAGTGGAGCGGTGAAATATTTACACGACGTCGACGCTGGCGGCACAAGAAAGATGCACTACTCTTACCCCTAAACGTATGTGCATCCGTATATAATATACATGTATACATATATGTGTGTATCGTTTTCTTCTTCTCGCGCTCCATATGCACCGGGATTCACTAGCTCGCGCACCGGCATCAAAAGCTCATCCATCACTCGCTCCGGCTCCATATACGATACACATAGACATAACTGGCGTAGTGTAGGTCAAGCTGAAGCTTCTCTCGTATATATCACATACGTATATACTCGAGGGGGTAAAAAGAAACTCACGTCCCGCATTGCTATTCATCAATGGCTCGCGGCGACGACGAGATTTCATAAATTTCATCGATCGCCGCGCGCGCGCCTTCTCGCCGTCGGCGATCAGCCCGCGCTGCATACTCCCGCAGACGGGAATATTTTACGAATGAAGACGGCGACGGGGGGGAAGAGAAGTTTTAGCGCGCGAACGTCGCGAGCGAGGGGAAGATTTACGCGCGCGCGCGAGGCGTGGATTTCGCGCGTCGACGTGTTATTTACGCCGCGGGGCTAAAAGAGTTGGCGGGGTGTTGACGAGCGGGGAGAGAGAGACGTTGAGTTGGCCGCCGACCGGATAGCTGCGGTAGAGCGCCACGATATTGAGGTGCACTTTACGCTCAAGTTTTTATAGCACATAGCTGTGTATTAGGAAATTCGTTATATGTTTTTTTTTCACAGTCTTATAATGTTGGATTGACGTGCAACGTTTTTTTTCTTCTCCTTGGATTATAGATCTTTTCTTCCTTTGAAAAGTATCATAATGTTATACAGGGAAAAAAATAAATAACTAATCTTTTAAACAACTGATTAATGATTAGAAAGCAAGGTTCATTTTATTTGCAACAATGTCGGTAAAAGAAAAGTAGAATCTTTCTGTTGTTAAAGTGGAGTTGGCATTACATTTGAGTACATGAGAATAGCTTTAAAACAAATGGAGTTCATACTTTCTTTGAAGAGGAGTTTCTCCGTCTTGAAAGGACTCTTTAAACGGATACTCCTTTTTAAAAAGGACATTCTCCGTTTTTTTTTTTTTTTTTTTAATAAACTTTTACCTTTTTAAACACAGTGAAAACAACATTTTAAATATAATGTTATTTCCACTACGAACAAAAATTATTTTTACTTTATTCTATCATAATGTCATTTCAGCTTTTTTTCCAAGGTAGTTGATGTAGCTGATGGAAAACGGTTAGATTAACTATAATGTTTGTCCGTTTAATGTATATTATGCAACTCGTGCGTAGAATACGAGTTTCGTCTGATATATTTTTTACTTAGTGTGCAAAAAAATTATTCGATGCATGGTACTGTACATGGAAAGAGATGACAGCGATATCAATGTCAGTGTGGAAATCGAATTTTACGCTCACTACCGTATTTATTCGGTTTTTTCTAAAACTATATTACTAAAAATTCATATACTTTCATAAGGTTTCATATAGTCTTCCATCAAGAAAAGTAAACTAATAGCTGTAACAACATATTGGCAACTTTGGATTCGATTTCAAGTAAAATTGCAATCAGCTCAGTTAGTAATAAATAGTTTCACATTTTAACCTTTTTTAATTGTTATTTTCTATCAGAATGAAAAGTTTTTAATTTTTTGTTTAATTGTTAAATCTTTTTTGGTTATGTAAAAGACATAGTTAGACAAAGTACAAAAAGTAAGTTTAAAATTTTTTGTTAGATATCTGTCAGAATGACTTTTCTATATTCACACGGATGTCACGCAAATATTTTAAAATGAAATATTTCGAAGATACATTGTGAATTCAAAAGGCATATTATACATCTCTCATCCATCATTTTGGTTTTAAAATGTTACGATAATTCTTATAGTAATACTCGCTAAATTTGAATAATAGAAAACTCACTGATATAATGAGTGCAGCGAAATTTAGCTGATTCGATGAGTAAAAACTATTTTATTTATTCTATAAGTGAAAATAATTTCACGTTCTAAATATTATGTCTCAACTGTTTCCTTATTTAATAAGTGAAATATCCGACTTACTTATGTCTATCATCGGCTACTATAAAAGTATGTTGTCGTACCCCTTGTATAACCTATAATAAACGATTGTATACTCGTCGAATAATAGGGCCACCAATTTCGTATGTACATCTCTATACATCAGAACCTTCTTAAAAAATTCATAGTAATAAAATGCTTAATAGGTACAACTTTATTTTTCAATAATTTTAGGTTGATAACATTAGGGCATACAGAGACCGCATACCTTAGGGAGTATTTCCATATAATTGCATAGAATATTATGTACGTCTACAAACAAGGGCGGTATAAGTAAAAACGTCACTTATTCATAAGTGAGGATCTTGTTAGCTTACAGAAAAAGTGAAAATTGTACTTACTTATGTGAGTGGAGAGTCGGTAACTCGTGAGAAAACTGAAAATTTTAGTTATTTGGATCAGAATATTATTAACTTGTACAACAAGAGAAAATTTCACTTCTTTATAAGTATGACAAAAGCCTTCACTTGTAAAATAATTGAAATTTCCATTTATTTGAATTTAGGGGATATAAATCTCAACGAAGCATTGCCATTATTCTGTATAATCCGAGGAATAATCATGACGATCTTCATTCCATTAACAAATAATACAGCTATATGAACTTAATATTGATCCATAAAACTCCAGTATACATGCATAATATCATTTTACTGCATTTATTAGTTACAATTCATGCGGTATCATCATTATTTTACAACTATAACCGCGAATTTCACTTATCCGCATGGAATAAACATTATTCATAACGTAATATATTATTAAACGCGCGTATACAGACAAATAATTCGAATGCTATATACAATGCGAACGGCGTTGGCGAAACAGATCGATATACCCCTTTTTCACCGCTCTCCGTGGGTAGTATAACAACACTATACGGTCGTTACACCCCTATCCCGTTCATCGTCTCACGCGCGTAGAGGCCCGCTGGTAACGACGATTTTCGAGAAAACCCGAAGCATGCGACAAAAAGCGGGAGAAAGGAAACGAGGAAACTGAGAGAGAGAGAGAGGGGGGAAGGCGAACGTGAGAGACTAAAAGCGTCGCTATAATCTGTGCACGAGGCGTCTCAGCGCGCGAATCTGGGCCAAACGTCGACAACACATCTAAAGTGGCCGCGCCTCTGTATTTATGCATACATATATACGTGTGCGCGAGCACGTATACACATACGGCCTATACGCGGGAGCTCGTGCCGCGCCGGTGTATAAATCGGACGTTTACCCGGCTGCGCGCTAAAACATCTCTCTCGCTCGCGTTTCAACTCTCTCCCTCCTTCCCTCTCGCCTGCTCACCCCGCCGGCATGTACACATAAGAAGGCATTATCGATTCGGCAATGTTTCCGCGCACGTGTGTACAGCCCGTGTGTACATATACATACGTACACACGCACATACGGGGAGCAGTGCTCCCACTCAGTCACTCTCTCCGCAATTTTAAAATACCTGCGCGCGCCTGGAACGGCTGAGAGGGTTGATTTATTCGTAACGGCCCGTCCCCATGCGAAGCGGCTGCTGCGTGGCCTATAGCATACACGCGATGCCCGCGGTATGTATAAGCTGAGTAAACAAAAAAGCCGAACGACGAAAATCATTATAGCGTCGCGTATAATACCTCCTCCGGCGTTTAGCGAGGAACTGATATGTTGCGCGACCGTGCGAGAGAGTAAACGCTTTGTTCCGCGCGTACTATCCAGTGCGGCCACAGTGTTACACTTCCGTGCAGCTGCGTATCTAGTTGCGCGTGCATGTTTCCCTGACCTGCTTTCGAGGGTCTCCGGTGTCTTTGCCATACGCGATGGAACGAGATTTCAATAGCGCAAGTTCAGAAATTTCCGACGATTATTTGTTCGGGAAATAGTTGTTTTTATCATGAGGGAGGTTTATAATAGGCTTGTAACGCTACACGGAAACATGTATATACTCTCTAAAGTTGAATTAGTGGAAAAACCACTAATTCAACTTGAAACGAAAAAATATATCATTATTCACGATAAAAAAATATTGGTAGATTCAACAATATCCTCCTGTCTAACATGAATACTCAAGTAAATGAATATTCAGTTGAATCTACGTCAGCTACTCATGTTAAAGTTACTAGATTCAGCTCAGTTGATACGTTATTTACATCTGCTCACCGAACGTAAATGTTATTTTTACTGAACACTCGTGTAGGATCAACAGCACTCTTCTGTTGCGTTTCCGCGAGTATCGTCTGGTAAAAACCACAAACCTTACCTTTTTTTCTTTTTCCCGTGTAGTCGGCTATATTTGAATTTCGTGTCTGACCATATATTGATCCAGTTATATCAACTGACTCCCGAATTTTAGTAGTATAAAATAATTGTTTCTTTCTTCTCTGCGAAAATACTCAATTGATTATCAAATAAACTTGACTAAAAAACGATTCTACGTGACTTGGAAATAGAAACTATAAAAATAGCAGCATTTTAGTTTTCGTAAAAACAGAAACGATATACAGTCTCAACGCTTTATCCTTCTGTGAAAGCCCCTTGGCGAAATAAAACTCCTTCTTTTATACGTCAATTGCCCGAATTAAGGTGTGCGCCTTTTTACTCTCCTTTCCGCGCGAGCGAATTGATGGGAAAGGGAAGAAATTTTGTCGACATCTCGCCTCGCGCGCGCAGAGACAAAATAAATCCCACTCGCGTTCGCGCTAGCGACAATCTCGTTCGCAGTTCCAGGAGCTGCAGCGCTCGGAAGCTTAAACAAGACTAAAGCGAGAGAAATCCCGTATGTGCTTTTGCCTCGTCGTCTTTGATGCGCTATATTCGTCCGAAAAGAGAGAAAAAAGAAAAGATTAGCCTGTACCTGTCTGTCTGCCTGCCTGAGTGTGTGAAAGAATCGCTAACTATGCTCGAGTGCAGTGTGACGTTCCCGAATTCCTTTTCCATACGCGAGACTTCATCAAATTCTTGTACGTGGCGGAGGTTGCAGCGGTTGATAAATATAGATATAGGCAGGCTCCGTGCGGGTATATATGCATGCGCCTGCGAGGAAAAAATATCGATTGACAAGCGGAGAAATATGCCAAGAATTTATAAATTGAATTCTAATGGGTACAACGGACGGCGCTCCGTGAAAAGTTTTTCTATATAAAAGTTCTTGTTTGTCGTGATTGAACTTTAAAAACAATATAGGTGACAATAATTAGGCAATAAATAATCAATATTCAGCGACATACTTTCAGCCATTCTTTTTGTAGAAACATTAAATTTATTCGAATTAATAAGGTAAACTTTTGTAGCATGAATACTGTTAAAATTCGGTCCATTATCTCGATCATTATACAATTTTATGAAAATCGCAGGGTATAACGATCATTTATGTACATATTTTATACGAAATATGTGCGAAACTAATATTCCTCTAAGGAATCCTAAGAGGACTTTGATTTGTTCACTCCAGTTTCATCCGATGTTGGTATCAAATTATTTCATAATATAAGTTAATTTTTAACAGTGCAACTACGGTAAATAACTATATAAATTAGTCGCTTGTTTTTCCGCCCAGTCGATCGATATTAAAATATTATAACCTTTAGAAATCAGAAATCACTGTAAAATAACAAAGTTTATGATGAAGGTACGAAAAAAGCAGTACACAACTATTAAAAGGTATTAATAAAAGTAATAACATTTTTTGAGCTTTATTTCGACTCATGCTTTTCGAAGCTTGGTATATTTGGATAGTATTTCCGCACAGATCAATTGAACGGAAAATTGATCCTCGTCATTCATTAAAGGGATGTCGGAACCTATCTGGAATTACATACTTATCGACATTTTCGTATTTTCCATTGGTTTTATTCAATTTTCGATTTTCACTATCTGTCATCCGACATTCGTTAACCTAATGCAAACGCCGAATGACTGCGATAATTTAAAAAAACTCAGAACTCTGTCATCTTTAAATAGTAATTTCATTACGGGTAATGAAATTCTAGTTTAATTATAAACGCTACATCTTTTCAGCAACGATATAATTTTTCAAGAATAGAAATGCAGTGATAACTAATCATTAGAATCTTTCCAGTATTTTAACGATATAACAAGAATAAGCGTGACATTTGCTTTAGTTGCGAAAATAGATAATAGTTCGCGAAAATATTCTCATTCCGTTTCGTGCTCTACATACATTCCAACTTTCTTTCATATCGCCATCGCTTTGAAAATACTCTACGCGGTAAGCAAAAAATTTGTCAGTTTTTTTTTCTGCATAGAAGAAATATTTTCATTGTCTCGTTAAAAACAATAAGAGCATGAACATTATTACTCACGCTGATGCCTTATATCTCTCTAAAAATTCTCATTCCCTTCGTCACGAGATTCTGCTTCTTTTCCACTCATTTAATAATTACCGAGTCCTGGTTCACTTTAAAATACTGTAAGTTCATTCCTAGTTTCGATTTCGATAGCATCTAATTTATTTGCATTGATTTAACACACGAAATAAACCTGAAAATATAAAAAAAAAAATATTAACCGAGAAATAAAAAGATATCTATTTCTTTTAATATTTCGTGTTTTTGTTTCGTTTTTATGTGTACAATAAACTTTATTGATATTTATGAAGCCAAACTCGATAAAATAACCTTACATACATACATATATATATTTCACTGTGCTGGCAATGATTTATATTGTTTTCAACAGTTTCTTTTGTTTTGTTTCAATCGCTGAATGTTCTTTTTCCTGTATTAATTTTTGATTGATTTATTTATACATTAAATACTTCTCATGATTCTTCTCATAAGTGAATGCGTTACGTCATTCGCGTCAAATGGATATTTTGAATTTAACGGGTTTACATAAACATCCGTATTATATTAGACAGCTCGCGTAAACCAGCTATTAAAAATATTAAAATACGACCCAATAAAGTGCATCGTAATTTCTTACTTGAACATACTTCAATGGATTTGGCAATTAAAATAACGGTATAATGCCTACTAATAATTTTAAACGCTGTAACAGTTATTCATAATAATACGTCCTTTGAAAATGGAAATCCATTATGACAAACATAGGCTGTTGAGTTCTCGGTAAATATTAACTTTTTCTACTCGAAGTGGGGCACCCGAATGAGAGATGTAATCACGATGAATAATCTCCGTTTTAATACCGCTTGCAGCTTTTAATTCAATTCGAAACCATAACAAACGTACAATCCGTCCGCATCGCTTAATTTTTCGTACACTCATTATGACCTACTCTCTCAGCTCGCGTCTTTCCGTTAATTTTCCCCACGCATGCGCTGTAAGCGCGCAAACCGCAACTCCCGTGCTGCCGCTGCATAATCGGATTCTCAAGTCTTCCCGTCTCCCTCTATCCTCTCCTGGCTTTCTCAAGGAGGTATCGCACTAGGCTTGTTGGACCGCATCCAGTTTGCAGCTCTACATCTATTCCTCATCCTCTCTCCATTTCGGTCGCTCAAGCGGCGACGCATTTTCACGTTAGTAATTGTGGTAAATAGTCGATCAACGCAAGTGCGACATTGTTTGGCTCGAAGCGACGCGCGATTGCGGTCGACGTGTGGAGATTGCAAGGGAGATTTCGAAATATTTTTTAATTGACTGATTGAACAAGTTATCGGTGGCATGCGCGTGCGATAATAAAGGCCGACAGCGTTCACCCACCGTTCATCAATGGATATTACTACTCTCTAAAGTTGAATTAGTAAAAAAACACTAAACATTAGTGGACTAAACATCGTAGAATAAGTGCATATTCACTAATGAAATTGAACATCCACTAACTCAACGGTGAAGCAATTTCCACTAATGTTTAGTGGTTTTTTAACTATTTCAATTTTAGAGAGTATAGAGACCCTCTGGGAGTAGAGTATATTGGTCTTTCTATTTTTTTAGTCCTATTTTTAGTGCTAATAAATGTTTATATAACGTACGTTAAATTGAATATATGATGTTAAAGCCGAGGTTAATCAGTGCGTGCGTTTACGTAAATATTTTAACACCCTCTAATTTTCCACGGAGGCTAGCACGTTTTGCAAACTGCGACGAAAATGAGCGTTTGAATTAGTCGTAAACCTGACGAAATGAGCAAAAGTGCTATAGTGTTTGGCGGAACCTGACTCGTGTTACTTTTCGTATAGATAAGGAACGACGATTTCGTCTAAAACACGATTAATTTTAAGTGAGAAGGGTAGAACACTTCATAATTAAATGACTGTTACAGTAATATACTCACACTGTTGATTTAATTTGCAATAACTATTCAGGATAAAGATACTAAAGTCGTTTCAAATCCAAAAATAGAGATTATCGCATATTATAAAGCATAAATAATATGATTTGGCGTAAAGGAGTAAGTACGATTACGGTTGGAAATGACGAGAAGAAACGTGACAGTCTTTAATATTATCTAACGAGATCCGCAAATTCACTTTTTAACTTTTTCACATTTATTTCCATATATTGGTCTCTCTACTCATTTAATCATATATAATAAATCCTTGTCAGAAGACATTTATAGACGGAAATATCGCTTTAAAAAAATGATAAATTATATATTATGTCTTATAATGAAAAATGGATTATCTCTATTTTATATATACCCTTTAGCCATTATATTTCTATAATCGAATAAATCAACTTTAGGAATTAAAGCAAAGTAATTCGTGAACTCTAATATCCATCTATTTATAAAATACATTTGAATAAAAAGAACATTCTTAATTATCGTCTGCCATGCGCGTTATCCCTATATATAAACCACGTTAAAGCCAATCACGACCTCCAAGCTTGCCCCCCCACGAAAACTAAAAAAAAAAATTATCGTACATTAATCTACTCCGTGCCCCGATCATCCCCTTTGATGTGTCAAAAGCAGCGCGCCGTCGGGCACGCGAAATATAGGCCGTCGACTGTGAGCTATACCAGCTGCCGCACATTAAAATATATACCCCCGCCCCTCTGTCAATCTCGCGCATTAAGTGCAGTCAAAAGGGAGAGGGAGAGAGATACATCCTCGAGATAGAGCCTTAGCGGCCTGGGGGATTTTAGGTCGCTTGGGCGGGACGCGAAATGTAAATTGTACGTCCCCGAAAACCTTGACACGGGTCGTAGGCGTCTCAGAAGACGGCGACGCCGGTAGTGCTCGTAATCTCGCCGACCTTCGTGGATATTGAACTTGCAATTTCGCGTCGCGAGCGTGAGTGCACTGTAATTCTTATAAATATATGAGTAAATCCGCCAAACTATCACACTTTTTGTGTCACAAAACTGGCAAAAATTTTTTTTAGGAGCACACC
>UXGD01003980.1:0-18548 GCA_900474315.1 Torymus auratus
ATATGACTCTACTTTTATTCGAAGTTTGTCAATCCGTAATATCGAAATCTCCTAACACCAAATTTCTTTCCGTGTAGGCAATCTCTTGTGAATTGTGTGAGAAGTCCGTTATAAAAGATGTGAGCAGACAAATATCAAACCTTAAAGAAATTTTGCAAAAAATTAAATTTTAAATAAACTTAAAAATATTAAACTACAATTCTTGTGAATTATCGTAGGTAACAGACAAAATTTGTATTTTTTTCAAGGAATTTGACGAAAATATACACTCACACTTTGAGAAAAAAATAATTACATTCTCATAGAAAAATACATAAATTTTCTATTTCAAGTATATCAAACACTAATTGCCGAATTCAAATGAAATTCTACACGTATTGCGCATACCATAAATCATATCCTCTGTGGATTTTAAGTCTATACATAAGATTTGAAGAAAATATAAAAGAAATTCAATTTGAAACATTACTGATAAATGAATACGCCTGTCCAGATAATCAGATCGTTAGACCAGAACTTATAAACGCATTTTACTCCAGTTATCGTAACAGGCAGAAAAATGACATTTTTCACATAAAATATTTTTTTCTGATGGAAATAATTAACATAATAGAAAGTCATAGATTTGTATGAGACGTAAGCAGAAAAATTCATTAGTCATATTTTTATTTTGCGAGATACAACTATTGATATAAAAAAGAGTAACATATTCCGCTTTTTACAGCTTCAAATTTTAGAATGTTTATGAAAAAATTATTTTTGTAACACATTTTTATTTGATCTCTTTTTCAGTAAGCTTATTCAAACAAATTACTGTATCCTATGTCAAGAAGAATGATCTACTTTTTAAATAACAATTTATTTCACATTTCGGGACGGGCATATAATATTACACCTACGTTCCTGAACACTGCTTATCCAGTAGCGCTTGAGCATAAACATAATATCTATCGTGTTCCCATTATAAGAGTGCTTTTTACAGACATTATTATCGGAAAAAATGTCAGAATTACTGGTAAGCATTATAGTTTTCTGCATCTCTCTGTTTCTTTGTATGAACACATGATTTTTTCAATGTACAATACATCAATTTAAATGCGGAACCGTGAAACTCGTGTAAGGTTATATTCAGTGCTGTGTTGTCATGCGCGATAAAGCGGCAAAGTGTTATCTGCGCGCGCAGCTTGGTAAAAATGGCGCGATATTTTAAATTAAGCTGGCTCCGGCGTGATGGGCCGTATCTATGAGGGGCCTCGGAGGGGATATTTTTGTTTTGCCAAATAACCAGAAAATTTATATTCGTAGTAGTACAATATCATTTACTATATGTGGATCTATTATATATCATGATACATCAAAATAACTTTTGACGTTTTATTGTTTTGTTACACTAAAAATTTCTGTTTTTTTTTTGCATTGCTATTTTTTCTTCAATTGATTCATTCTCCATTTCGACTTCTTTTCATAAACATTAATCTACTTATTATGAGATATCAATGCAAATGATAACAATCCCGTTTCAGCTAGAAATCTGCGTCGATTCGCTGGAATCCATCAGGAACGCAATCGCGGGTGGTGCAAATCGTCTGGAACTATGTAGCTCATTGTCAGAGGGTGGACTCACTCCGAGTTTAGGTTTGGCTACTTTGGCCAAGCAAATCTCGACGATTCCGGTGTTCGCGATGATTCGCATTCGTGGGGGTGATTTCGTTTATGATGACGATGAAATAGGTAAAAATTTGTTTTCTTTGTGGAGAAATTCTGCGTTGATGAAATTTCATATACAAAAGATTTTTACACTTTACATACATATTTAATACAACACCATACTTATAAATATAAATAATTGAACAACAACTTCTAACGGCAACAGAAGCCATGCTGAAGGATATCGCAGCGTTCACGGCGATCGGCATCGACGGCTTCGTCTTCGGCGCCCTCACCACCTCCGACAGCATCGACGTCGCCGCTTGTCGTAAGATCATCACCGCGGCGTCGCCCCTGCCGGTAACCTTTCACCGTGCCTTTGACGACGCATCGGATCCCCTCGCTTCTCTCGGCGTCATCCGCGAATTGGGTTTCCGTAGGCTTCTCACCTCTGGCCAGCGACCCACAGCTCTCGAGGGTCGGGATCTCATCAACCAGCTCGTCGTCCAAGCCAAGGATGACATTGTCATAATGCCCGGGGCTGGGGTCACCGAGAAGAACATAGCGTCAGTGAGGGACGCGACGGGCGCGCGCGAGTTTCACGGCTCGGCGAAGAGATTGAAGACGCAGTTAGGGATCAGGGTCGGCAGTAATGATGGCGTCATGGTGACCGATGCTGAGACCGTCAGGGCTATGGTCGCGGCGCTTCAGAAGAGTTAAGAATTCGTAATCGTAGAAGTATGGTGTTTTGTGAGAGATAATGCTGTGGGGGGTCGCAGCGGTTGATAACTAGATCGTGATGATTGGGTGGGGTGGTTGAGTGTGTTTTGATTGCTTTGTAATAGTGCGACATAGTATTTGTTATTGATCAAGGAAAATATGAATGAATGTAAGAGTCGCCACAAGACGGACAGTATAAATTTTTAATATTGCGAATGATGAATAAAAAAGTTAAAAAATGTAAAACACACATAATTTATTTTAATCCTTAATTTTGGCTGTTATCTGTTTCAAGTTCTAAGGAAAAGACGTAATACTGATTTAGTCGCGTATTATCGCAGCTATTATCTATCTCACAATCAAAATTTTAAAAACTTTTTGTTGGAGATCGGTAAGATTTATTGAATATATTATTTTTAATGAAATTTATTATAAAACACTGTTCACACGTAATTCATATATAGTTTCAATATCCTCCTCTATTAATTTCACCTCAACATGACGTCACAATCGAATAATATTTATGTGCAGCAAGTAGTAGGAAAAAGTACAACCGCTTCGTATATAAATTGTTCCGCTTTGAAATCTGATAAATTATATTCGTAACATTTCGAAATATAGATTATATACGTCAATTGAATAATATATATACTCACGCTGATGTGAAACAATTTCTTCGAGTGCCGAACATACGACTGATAAAAATTCACTACAATTTCTACGTCTTAACCGCAACTGTCAAATAATCATTTGCATCTCTAACTGGATTTCAATCTCATAGAAAACAAAGATACACATTTCTTCACTATCTATGTATAGTGATAAGACGTTGTACAAAGTATAGCGATTCTACGTAACGACAGGCCAACGAACGCGCTTTTCATTGCGATATAAATTTTTTGACGTTTTATCTTTCGTACATTGTGTTATCCTAATAATAATGGACGAGTCGTCGTAGTCTAGCGCGAAAATACGTCACGCCGTGACATAAACATTATGCGCGTAAATATTTTGAAATTGATGTTGTTGAACTGCATTGCATTTTTATCTGTAAGATGACAAGCCGACAATCGAGTAGTGGGGAAGAGTGGGGCGATGTTGCACAATATTCTTCTTTTTTTTGCATTTTTTACAGGAAGCTAGTTGAATTTATAATTTACCTAACTTAGGCTCAAAATTAAGGCTATCTCGCGTTTTATCTCTTGAAAAAGTGAAATCGAATATTTTGAATAATTTGACCCTTAGTGTATATATAGTGTACATAGTTTGCATATAACTCGGAATTATTTCTGCAGTCGTTGATCATAATTAATGTACAACTAATTATATACTGAAATTTATTACTCCAATCACTCTCCATACATTCATCATTTTTTTCCCCTCATATCTACTGAGCACCTGTTGAGTTTTTTTCCAACCGCCGTCCGATAAAGTATATTCCACTCTTAGCCACCACTCGACATTCTAACATTTCGATGCGGGATGGTTATATATGCGCGCGTGGCTCAACAATTATACCACGGCGCGAGACTCAAACGTCTTATCAATTGTGAGTGGGAAATTTTTGCATTATCTCCGCGCAAGTCCAAGTGGCGGCAGGAAACTATAAGGCCCCTCTCGGATAAACAAACAATGCGTCAGTTGTTCGTGGCGTATTGCAACGGCGATAGTCGCGCCCGCGGTATATATAGCCCGCTATTAGTCGCGATCGTTTAATTGGGATATGAGTCTACGGTTCATCGGACGCGCCGATCTGAGAGTACTCGAGTACGTGATATTAATTGTCTGGTTGTGGTTTTTGTGCGCAGCGTGAAGTCTTCGGTGATTGTACGATTACCAGCGGAAATATGAATCAGGTGCCGGATTTTGTGACGAGGCTTCAAGAGGTTTCCTCGGAAAAGGTCAGTTTTCGATGCGAAACTCAAAATATTCTTACATGGCATGAAAATTTTAGTACAATTTTTCAGAGGGAAAGCGACAATCGCATAGTAATAATATATTAATAGCAACTTATAAGAATGTATTAACAAGTGTGTAATAAAAATAACGTGCATGAAAAGTAAATGATTGTAACGTTTATACGATACATTTTTATAAAGTATATACGTTCAAGGTAAAACTAATATGCAATTACCTTTTTTATATATGTGAAAAAAAACGTTCTATTTCAACGTACAATATAACTTGGGATTTAAAAAAAAGTGTGAAAAAATAATATATATGTATTAATTTAACAACTGAAGTCGCCTGAAAGTTTCGTAACGTCACGTCCAATTTCACCTAAAACGCTGCTAAGTCATTTCTGTCTTGGCATTGTGTCCCGTGGAAAAATATACAAAACACTTATACGGCTTCTCGCTTCTTTCACTGAAAAGTGCGCGTCCTTGGGACATCCATTTTTCCGCTTCTCGCGTCTCGCGCGACATCGCCGTGTAAGATTATAACGTACATTAGCAAATAGCTCTGTATACTTTTCACACGAGACGTGTTCACGTTGTGGTGTCAATGGAATAATTGTAATGTGAATAAAGAAATAATGAATTCTGTTACATTTCATCGTACAAAACTTGTGAACTTGGAGAACGAGGCAATGTCGCATTATTTTGGTTATCAATTTCCGACTACCAACTGTAATAATCTTTTACGTAAAAATTGATGTACTCGTCGATAATTATGACACATCGATGAAACAAGTCTTTTCGACGTAAAACATACAAATTTATAACATTGATAACGAAAGCGCAGAGACAGTTATCGGTATATTTGAGCTTAAAAATATATATGAGAGAATTAATCATTTCGTTTTACAGCTTTGACTTCATACATCCAAAGTAATTCTAAAAATAAAACATCAACCTTCGTTGATTCATTTCAGAACGGAGCAAAGATTCTTTTCGCCACCGACGACTTCTTCGCCGTCGCCGAAAATCTGCTCAAGGTAAGCCACACTCCTCCCATATCAAACGATTCATCACCAGACCAACAGATCAATTATTTTCTTTCTTTTCTTTTTCTTTTAGACGAGTGAACCAGTATGGAACGACAACTACACCGAGTACGGCAAGTGGATGGACGGTTGGGAGACGAGGCGCAAGCGCATCGCTGGCCACGACTGGACGATAATCGAGCTCGCCGCGCCATGTATCGTACGCGGCGCCTGCATTGATACAGCCTTCTTTACGGGGAACTACGCGCCGCGGTTCTCGCTGCAGGGTGGCTTCCTGCCTCAGGGTATGTGTTATGTCTTTTGCAATGGTTTTAGAAAGTGTCAGATTCTTGAAAAATTGACAAAAATCTTGTCCCAGAATAATACTTTTGATTAGCCAAATTAAGTAGTACTGGAAAAGATAAAGCATAAGCATTTATTAATGTTAATAATTAGTTTTTTTTTCATGATCAATTGAATTTTGTCAGAATATAATCATATTATATTTTGGTGTTACTGCCAATGCCATAAATTAAAATGTGCGATAGCATTCTGGAGTAAAGGTCACGAATGTCTCAATTTCAAGTTCCTTGTTGAATTTTAATTTACAATTTAATTTATCGG
Source organism: Torymus auratus (assembly GCA_900474315.1). NCBI lineage: Eukaryota > Metazoa > Arthropoda > Insecta > Hymenoptera > Torymidae > Torymus > Torymus auratus. The sequence goes on from UXGD01003980.1 coordinate 5,918, forward strand.
TTATCTTATTAGATTAAAAAGATTTACGTGGACTATAAAAGTGAAGTAAATTGCTACTTATAATGAAAGTCTTTTTTTTTTGAAAATTATTTTGTCTTATTTTGGAATTTAAATATATATTAATAATGATTCTACGAGATAAATTAGTTTTTCTTGAAGAATCGTTCATTTCATAATATACATATTGCAGAAAAGAGAAAAATACAAAACCGCAATAATAAAATGGGAACAGCCGCCACTGGTGAGGATCTCAAAAAAGCTGAGGAACTTCAATCAGAGGTAACTACTTCTCATTACGTATAGCTAAGTATTATATTTTTTTCGCACGCAGAAGAATGGCTTTTTTCAAACCGCAAATGGGCGCGATTGTAATTGACGTAAAAGAAAAAACTCTGGTCACATACTTGTAAAAAATATTTGGTGTTAGACTATGTATTTGTTTTTTTTTTATTTAACATTTCAGTATTTATATCCAATAATAATTTTTTTGATGAAAAAAAATGTTGCATTGTAAATTACACTTGAATGCTTATACTCTCTAAATTTCAATCAGTGCATATGCACTGAAACCAAATCAGTGGTATACTTATAACTGATTGTCACTGATTGGCAATTATAAGTATATCACTGATTCACTATCAGTGCATATGCACTGATTCAAATGTAAGGAGTAGAACTTGGAATGCGTATTTTATGACAAACAATATTTTATATTACAATAATGATGTAAGTGTATATTTGACGCGGAAATCCTACCTTCGAGCAACTTAATTTTGGACTCAATAAACCAAAAATCAAGTAAATTAAATTTTTATTTACGCAAAAACGTTAACTTTGATATAATTATCTTGTAAACGTATTTCACACTTGACTGGAACGCGTTACCATGCCACCGAACCTATACTAATCCCAAACTTTTCATTTCTAGGACTGGGAAGAACTTATTTCCATGACAAATCTTAACAGCGGCACCTCTGACACACGCTGCCACTACTTCAACATCTCCAGCAACAATGACCGCATACTGACGCACCTGCGACTGAATATCTACCCCGACGGTGGCATCGCACGTCTACACATCTACGGAAAACCTTTATCGCTGAATAACAACATAAAGAGGCAGCCGCTACGTGGCAAGTGTGTTGCCTACAGCAACGCTCATTTTGGTCATCCCGATAATCTTTTAAATCCCTCTCCGTCCAAGGGAATGCACGATGGCTGGGAAACGGCAAGGAAACTGGACAGGCCAGCTGAAATCAGTGTAGATGATAAAGGATTCTTGCAGGTGTGAATTTTATAAAATTTGTATATAGAAAGCAAAGAGAATATAGGTGTCAAAAGTTTGGTATTTATTGATGTATTGTACACATTTAATACGAAATTTCGATTTTCAAATCTTAAAAAGAAAAGAAAAATCTTATATTGTATTAATAATCGAAAGACACCTATTTTTTTGATCAGTTAAAAAGAATAATAGATTTTATATGAAATATTCGACTAGTAATTTATATAGGTAGGAAGATATTCGATGAAAACTTAATAGCAAAACTATTAGTTAAAAGAAATCATTTAATTATTTTGTTTCACAGCTCGTAAAACAACTTTTAAGCGGTGCAAATATCTCTTGCAAAAGTTTGCGTTGAATTTTTGTCACTATATTTTCACACAGTCATAATGATTAATAGACTTTCACTTGTGAAGAAGCTATGTCATGACAGATTTATTTATATTCGCAGACTTATGGCGAAGAATGGGCGATACTAAAGTTGGAAAAGGATGTTTTTATACGTCATATCGAGGTCGATACAACGCATTTCAAAGGCAATACGCCGGACAGCGTGAAAATCGAGGGAGCTTTCGTCGAGCCTGGCCAGGACATAAAATCTGTGACTTGGTATACAGTATTGCATCGTACGAAGGTAAGATGGACGAAAAGTCTTTACTTGTCGTAAAACGAAAACAAATTAGTTATTTTTCATACTATTTTGTCTCAATATTTACGTACACTTTTTAAATGGTCGATCACTGTAGGGAGTCAAGCCTGTGGTAATTTCTGAAGAAAAAAAAACAAAAGTTAATCACAGTAAGAAATATGTTTATAATTTCCTATCTAAAAGGAATTTTGTCCATCGATAACTGTTGTAATACAGGCTAAATAGAATCATTGATATTTATATGAACGTTAGATATACAACCAAGAATGTCCAAGAAAATTTTTGACGAATTTTTACTCAGTGCGTTATTTTGATCGTAATTATTGTCGTGAGATTGACTTGAAATATTAGGGTTATCTTTTCATAATGTTCCTTTTTAAAATGACTGGAGCAGAATTTTAAAAGATTTTTTCATACCATTTTTTGTATAAAAATTTTTAAATATTTCATAAAAGTATTCTAAAATTCATCTCTAAATTCTTTTAACATTCTGCACCACTCATTTTAAAAATAAACGTTATGAAACGGTAACCTTAAAAGTTCCTTACCTTCTAGTCAATTCGACGACAATTATTATGCTTCGAATCGTATATCATCTACGTCGTGAAAATTCATGAAAAATTGTTTTTGACATTTTTGCCTCTAATATCTAACATTCTTATAAATATAAATGGCTCTAATTAGGTTTAAAATAATCTTAATTACAACAGTTATTCTTGCAAAACGTTACTTGTAGACAGAAAATTATAAACATAATTTTTTTACATGATCAACATTAAAGATTTTCTTTTTTCAGAATAACACATGGCTTGTCCCGTTAAGGCAAACAAATTTACTCGCAGCCATCCACTTCTTCTCCGTTTATGGTTTTCACCACAACCGAGCACCTCATTTTCACTCCTTGAGCCACAAACACCAATCCCCCCCCTCGCATAAATCACAAAATTGCCATAACACCTCACGTATATACTTGCACTCATGACTTTCACTCTCTCGGCTTGCAGCTGATGCCAAACCAGAGCAACGGGCTGAAGCATCCCTTGGCCGAGCCTCTCGAGCGGCCGATTAACCACGTGAAAGTCGTGATAGCGCCAGACGGCGGCCTCGCGAGGATTCGAATCTACGGCGCCGACGCTTAAGGGGATATATACATATACACGTCGTAAGGTGTATAGCGAGAAAGCGTTATCGTCGCCGGATTTCCGCAAGACTGTGTGGATGTGGAGTGTATATGTGCTGGTTTGTCATTGGTTTTTCACTTCGGAGCGAAAGTTTCGCTTCGATTTGGCGGAATGTTGGAATGCGAATTGATGGCTAACTTCAATGGAGCGAAGATAAGAGAGAGATTTGTACTTGAACTGAAGATGAGGTTTTTTGTACGAGCAATTTTCATGTAAATTGAAATGATCGCTTTCGGATTATCAAAAGGATTCTTTTAATGGGAGGGAATTGCGACTGATAGAGGCGTATACGTGAGATAGTAAATACATGCATATTATTGTTGTGAAAAATTGAATGCAGAAAAACGTTGCGTGAAAACGAAAGTTTTGCATAGCGCGAGTAGAGGATTAATTGACTGCGATGATTGAGTAACAACCGACAACGATTACAAATGCGAATATGCGTCGAAGGAAAAGAAAAGTTTGTGATTAATGATATGCAAGGGGACTGATGTGTGAATCTTGATAATGTAATGTATAAGTGTAGGATTTTCATTGTTGACAATTTGCGACATTGCATAAGTTTATATATGTATATACCAAAGAAATCGACTTTGTTAAATTTTATTATTGTGGTTCTTAATGTTAATTTAAGATAGTATTTGATTATAAGTATTATGAAATGACATGTAAAACTAAAATGTGTGTATGTGTATTGTTGAACTAATAGAATAAATATAGAAACAATTAATTTGTACTTTAATAATTATAAATTGAAAAATTTATTTGCGAATACACTGTTAGTCGCTAAAGTTTAATATGAGTAAATAAAATGCGTAAAAGTATAGTATTGGAATTAACAACAACTATTTCAGTGTAATTCATGTATCGATGAATGAGCGTAAAGGCAACTTTGCAAAGTTTACATATTGAAAATATAAACCTAAAGAGTTTTTATTATTTTGACGTATAAATATACATTGAATATTTGTATTCAAATTTAAAAAAATTAAAAAGTTTATTTTAAAGTCGAAGTACTTTAGTTACCATTGCTACATCAATCATTGCTTCTATTTCCATTTTGATTTAATACAAAATAACATTTTCTAAAATTTACGTTTGTCTGTATTCAAATTTTTTCAGTGACCGATATAAACATCAAAATTAAATTACATTTCTCTTTATTTGATATTTTACCGTAATTTTACTTCGATTACGGGAAAGAAAAAAATGAAATGAAATGTATTAATACAAATAAGTTAAAAAACTGAATAATTTTGAAAACTACATTCCAAACTGTACACATGCTAATCTTCAAAAAACCAACCGAACTTCTACACTTCAAGCAAGCCTCCAACTGCGGGCATAAATCCCTCGGGTCATTAACCAACTGACCGAGCGCGTCGAAAATCGATCTCTCGCTTATACCGAGAATAAAAAAAAAGGTCACTCCGAAAAAGAGGGGGAATTTCAGACCTGCATCTCTTACTCTCCGGGCCCGAATATTCATGATTATAGGTATACAGAGACAGGCAGAAAATGGGCCGCGCGCGTTTCTTCGTGGGAAGTCTGATGCATCGCGCGTGCAGGTACTTATACACACGGCAAGAGGAAGAGGTGGTGGTGGTAGGCGCGTGAAAGCGGACCGGTCGGCGAGAAACGCGCGTGATAAAGGTCGGTTCTCCACCTGTATAATTAAGAGGCTCTGGTATAACGAGTAGGTGGTCGGGTTAGGTTGGGTGTTGTTTGAATGTGGTCAGGATAAAGAGTTGGTGCAAATTTTTTAATAGTTAAATTGTACTATATGAATATCTTGAATTTGGGTATTGATGAATTAACATAAGATAATGTGTAAACTTGTAAATACTATTAAATTATAAATTTTGAGTTTTATCAAACTGATATGAGTGCTCAAAGACAGAAAGTATATGTAAGTTACAATGCAGTTGTCAGGCGACATAAACTTGCAAAAAATTGCTGTAAACCTTAAAAACTACATTCATCGATTCGTAATGAATCAAAAACGTTATTACATTATTTAAATGTTACTGCGAAAATTCCTATCCTAATTTATCAATCAATTGGAATCCATCAAATTCAAGTTTAGTACAGCTTAGAATATTCAATAGCAACGTAGCAAGTATTACATTTCCATAACGAAAACAAAATATCCTCAACAGAGATACAAATTATTTTCTCCATTCACCAGCAGCACTGCTATACTTTTACACACACACACACACACACACGCTGACAACCATCGTGTCACCTGTTGTAAAACCGACATAAACTCTACTCTCGTCACTGGCTCTATACCCACCTATATATCCACACACACGTATATAGGTACAACATTCACGTGTGTGCGTCGCGCGCTCTTGGCGTTCCGGCGCTGCTCCTCGCTCGCTTCGTCGTCGTCGTCGTCGTCATCGGCTCTCCTCCTCGCTCGACTCAGTGCGAGGATCACTTTCAGGCGGTTCGGGCGGCCGGCCTGCGCGTATATTCGATCTCACTGCTCTCTCTCGTGTTCGCCCGCTCGCGCGCGTGTGTGCGTATAAGAAGTGTGAGTGCTGTGTGTTTACAAGCGTCCTCCTGCCGCCGCCACCGCCGCCGACGCCATCGTCTCAGGATTTTTCGGTACTTGTATATTGTATACATATACGTACGTAAATATATATAACTGATGGGATTTGTTGTGGTGTGAGTGAAAAAAGAAGTAGGTGTAGGAGGAGAGATATAATATGGGCTGTTGTGAAGGTGGATCCTTATTGAGATTGAGGGAACGTGCGATGGAAAGAAGTCGGCTGTGTGTGCCGATTTTGAACGAGTGGCCGATCGTAGCTGTGTCAATGTCACAGTAGAGTAGCGGGAATCGTTCATTGTCAAGGGTCACATTATACTATTCGCGTGTAACTATTGTAATATGTGTAGTATATTTGTGGAAAGGAGATGGAAGCTGCTATTGTTGATGTTTACCGTTTATTTCGACTGTACGCGAGAGGATTCACTATAATACTCGGAGACATTTACAGCCGTGAACGAGGTCATTCATGGCATCGGTTGCACAATCGCCGGTGAAAATAATTTTCCATTACCCGGGGTTATATTAGTTCTTCTTCTTCTGGGAATTTAAAAATCGGTTCGTAAAATGACAAATGAAAGCATTCCCCGGTGGATATAACACGAGTTATCGAATTCCTCGGAAATATCAATTAAAGAAGAGCGAAAAACGTTTGCGAATTGCGCTTTCTACTTGACAATGAAATAACTAATGCTTATTTAACCGAGAAAACCTTGAAAATCTATCTAAAAATTATGTTATAATTGTGATCGGTATCCCTTAATTCCCAGCGAGATAAGTATGAATAATTCACGGAACGTTCCACAACGAGCAAAACAAATTATCCGGCGATGAAAACACACCGGGACAACAAAAAACCAACCCACAGTGACTTAGATCCCCATCGGATTACAGCAGCTATCGGATGCGCGATCAACAAACACCTTGTGTTCTCTGACTCACACGCCTTACAATTATATACGATTAATTTATACGCGGTGGGGCGTGCATATTACATATAGTTTTTTTTTAATCCTATATGGGATAGATTTTCTCGCGGAATCATCCGAAAAGGAACGAGGACTAGTCCGCGGTCGCGGAGGAAATCGTTAATCACAACTTTCTTCTTCATCGAGTGACCTAAAATCCGCGCCGAATACAATACGTACGGATAACGTCGCCGCACCGCTGCACTGTCTTGATGTAACTTTCTTGCTCTTATAATTTATAGCCGTAATAAACTAACCTACAAAACATCCTCGTTAAATTAATCAAGAATCATCCGAATAAGTTTAACGCCAGAATTAGGTGCCGATTTTTACGTCTCGCCTTGGAACAGCGTCTTGCGACTGAGATACACACATACCTATACACTTACACATAAAAGCGCAGCATGATTAACGAAAGGAATCTCTGTGTACACATACCTCTCGCGCGCGAGTGTGTAAACACGTGTGTGCGCGCGCGGACGACCAGACGCGAAGGTGAGCAGCACGCGAGAGGAATCCGCTCTCGAGCAGTGGGGGAGAGATCTAAGAGAGAGAGACTGACCGCCAGTAGCGCAGGATACTTATATCGCGAGGATTCGCGTGATTTAGTCCGAGCGAAAAATCGCCTTCGCTGATATACTTACTGTACGCTAGTGTATGCGGTTTCGTGGGGAATTGGAGGTTGAAAAAAATGTTGTTGATCGTATATGGGTGAATGTGTTTTTGAAACAAGGATAAGGTCGGCTTGTGGTGTGTCGTAATCGCTGCTGGGGTTTGTAAAGGAAAGGATGCAAGTATATTGATTGATTATTTTCTTGATTCGATATTTAATATTGTAGGAATGGATAATGACAGTTAAATAAAATTCAAGTAGAAATATCATAAAAAAATTTAAAACCGTAAAAAATAATAAGGATTTGTCAAGCATTTAATTATAAAAATTTGATATAATTGGTAGTGCAGTATTAAATGTTATGTTTTATGACTCTTTCAACTGCCATATTCGATAGATTTCAAGTACAGAAACGTGTTTCAAAGACGATTTTTATTATTTTCTATACAACTAATTCCTACTGTGACAAGTTAAAATTATAAGTAGACGTATAGAAATTATTCTTTATGACGGCCACAATAATGTATGAGTAAAAGTGAAAGTGAAATATCCAAATGAGGAAAAGATTAGCTAGCTTTTCAAAAGAATTTCTACTGGCGACTTTTGCAATAACGTGTATAAAAGTGTTATGTGACAAATGTGCTTCTAAATAAATATTACAAGTTGAAAATCAGCAAATAATCTTTCTGTCTAAATGAATTAGCTTAATTTATTAAACGAATTATCTTGCTATTACACGTACACCTAAAGTACGCATAAGATGCATTTCAGGTGCGATCTTAAATTGACTAAAACATATACAGATCGAAATGAGCACGTTGTCCGTGCAATAGGTGCTAGACTATATTTCAATTAAAACTGCTGACAGAGTGACTCGCGGCTTTTTAATTGTTAGGAATTTGCGTATCTAAGTGTATCATGTTCTTGTCAGGCGCGGAAAAATTTTAATTGCTCTTAAGTTTTTGCTCCGCGCGATTTCGAAAACAAACATCATCTACCGACAAAGTTTTACTACCAACACATACGAAATATTACATAATCCTAAGAAAGATCATAAATTCAACCTCTAGTCTCTTGCTGCCTACTAACAACCACTTGCATTCCAATCCGAAGAGTCCCGCGATAGCTCGCGCCGATTAGCAGGAATAAAGCCATTATTTTCTATAAGAAAAAAAGTCCCGCATGGAAATCATCACTGACGCAAGGACGCACATAGACCCATAATCGATGGAGAAACAATCGCGGGCACTTGTGGCTGCCCATTCAGGGAACGAGGCGAACGCGCGTGACGCACGTCAGTTACGCGCCAATGACGTTCGAGGGTTTTCTTTCTTTCGGAAACAGCGCGAATGGCGAAGTGTAGTTTCTTATCGGTTAAGTAGATCCGCGGGGATTCGCATTGCCGTTTGTGCATGTAAACAAAGAGATCTCGATAAGAGGAAAATAATGAATTCGGTGATCCTAAAGTCATCATCAATCAAAAGATTCGAATGAAGCTAATTATATGCAATCAATTAATTTGGATGGAGATCCTGGTTAAAAGTATTAAGTGTTATCTATAGAACGTGAAAAAGCCTGATGTATTGTTTCATAGATTTCATATATCATAATATCGATCATTATTATATTAATATAATTGCCATTACTTATACTCCACTACTTATTATTAAAGTCTATTACATAAGTAACACCTTGCTCTATTTTTCTGCGCAATTAATTTCGATGAGTTATACAACGCAGCATCTCGTACTCTTGAGAGCGTATCTTTACGATCCATCAATAAACGATAAACAATCTTCCATACTCTAAATCGGAATATCCTCAATTTAATCGTCCATACCACAACAAAACCCTATCCTGGGTGCAGGCAATATACCACCCTTGCATCGAGGTCGCTCAATAATTCCTCCATCACCCAATCGATATCTAAACCGCTCGGTGTCACCATATACTAACAGTCTGTTTTTTTTCTCTTCGCAGAGTGCAGTGGAGAAAAATGAGCTAGAGACCGGACAAGAGAGCGAAAGAAGGAAGTGCTGCCGAACGGTGCCGAGTAAGAGAGAGAGTCAGACAGAGCAAGAAAGACTCGTCACGCAGGAATTCCGTTGTAGTGCGCGAGCGCGTTGCACAGTGATCGAGTTCTGAATTCTGTTGTGTGTACACGTATAGACGTGAGCCAAGAGCTGTGCCATTATAAGCTATAGAGGAGAGGTCGAATACAGGAATTTGGAAAGATGCCGAGCAAGGAGGATGAACTGTCGCGAGAGAAGATCAGGAAGATGTTCAGCTGGCACAATGGACTGTCCAGGTTCGTAACGTTTAACGACTTTTTAAAAATGAGTGGATACAAAACTATAACAGTCACGATATACTTGTCACGCTATTCTATATTACTCAAACCATTTGTTTGCCTATAACATTCAGATTAATAAAACTGACTTGTACAACACCATCAATTAGTTCCTTCCTTGTCACTACCACTGATCCCATCAATCACCAACCCCATGAGACTGCGTTTCACCATCGCCTGTGATGTTGATTTCACTCTTATTAAACTTGACGGAAGTATAAACTCCATGACAAACGACACCACTTACCACTTTGCTTGCATCCTTCATCCAACCCTTAAATCTCTTGCACCATTGACAGAAATCTGTTCATCAGACGACCGTCGATGCCAAAAGTCTTTCCTTCGTGGTTTCTCCTTCGCGAGTAAACCGGTCACTTACGTGTCGTTATATATTTATGGAGGAGGGGAAGCACACACCGGAACACGCGAGCGTGTATTGCTGCACCTGCAAAAGTTCTGTCTGTGTCTCTTGCTCGCTCGATGCAATATATACACGCGCTTCTTACCTAACCACAACTTTCCAACTGTATCACATGCGACTCGTATCGTGTTTTTATTGTTGCTGCTGTTGTTGTTGTTGTTGGGCTTACTTTTTCCTTTAAAAATCGAAAGCGATTTAGGTGCTTTCGGTGTATGGATATTGGTGAATGGAAATAGCCTCGTTTGATTAATGTAATTGAATGAGATGAGAATTGTACCGTTTTACACTTACATGGTACTCTTATTCGCTGCATTGAGAGGATTTATTTCTTCGCTTTGGTTTCTGGTTAAAATTAATGATGTTTAAATGTAGAAAAATGTTATTATTAAATTACAATACAAATTGAGACGCGTGAAAGACGATAACAGTAAAAATCCTCGCAGGTGAAAAATTTGATTTTAAATTTCTTACGGCTTTCAATGAAACGGCAAAAGCAGTGTATCATTCAGGAGGAAACGGTTCTGACAGTCAGTACAAATAAAGACTTGCGGTTATTTGACAGATGTGTAAGCGACTTTATGAATGGTCTTTTGTAATATCCTTAAAGGAACTTATTCATTCGCCGAAAGTTCTTTATACATTTGTAGCTGATACATTAATTTTTTTTTTTTAAACCGATTTGTTTCATTACTTTTGTTACCATGAATTTATTTATTCATTCGCGTAGTGGAATATAATAATGTTGTAGTCTATGTTGAGGAAGTGAAAAATACCGATTACCATAACGTTTTGGTTTTGGTAACCTCAATAAAGATAAGATTGCATAAACAGTTTTTTTTTGCACGAGCTCTTATTGTGAATACTTACATCGCTATATTTTGATGCGTAAATTGCTAAAATGATTATTTTTTGCTACAAAATTAACTCTCAAAGAATAGCAAATATCGTTAACTATATTTTCAGGATTAGCATCTTGTATTACGAGATAGTAGATCATTTTGACATACCTGTACAAACAACATTTCACATAACGTAGAAAATAATATGTAAACCGGCTAATTTCAACCGGACCACACATAAAATAATTTCACGAAAACGTTCATATACATCAAGATCTTCGTTTCGCAAAAGAAACTTTCGACGTTGAAATTTTATCACCGCGCCATACAGAACTGAATGAACTGTCGATCCACGCGTGCGCCGAAGCTCCGTAAAAAAAAAGAAAGTTCCGATGCATTCCGTTATCCCTACGAGCGTCGTCCCATCCTCCTCGTTCCCGATCCTATACAGTATGTGATACCCTCGGGTCTGGTACATCCGAAGATATGTTCGCGTCTATTTCCGTCGCGCCATTTAATTACGGTACACACACACAAACCAATGCGTTCACCATACTTTCTACTTTCTTCCGAAATTTTCGAGCCGGTATTTTTAGAGCGCCTGTGCGTATACACGTGAGAATCCAGGTCTTCAAGGCTCTATGCAAATAGCTGTCGTTTGAACTGGATCTGTGTACGTAGTTATAGCGCGCGCGTATACACGGGAGACGTGCAACAGGTAGTTTTATGATTGGGCTCGTCGCGAGTAAATCATTGTGCAACGGATAATTACGACGGTTATAGACGTCCCCGACGATTGACTTTTATATGATATAGCTGTACAATGTGGTGTAGCGGATTCTTGGGATTTCTTAAGTGGATAGTGTTATTGGTCTCAATTATGGAGTTTCGGCTTTTGATCGTTGCGGTTTGGTAATGGAATGAGTTTGGAAAGGTGTGTGTTACAAGATTACGGTAAAATGGAGAAAAATCAAATGTGAAATTTGTTTTCAATGATATATCATTCTAATGCATATTTATTAAATAGGTAGTCATGATGGTTATTGATAAATAATCATCGCCATAACTGTAGTGCAACTGGTGTATCCTAATGAAGTACTATAAAGATAAGAAATTGATTTTTTTCATGTAGCATAATTAGATTTATTTGTAGTATTTATTGCAAAATAAGAATAGTAAATAATTAGCAATGTAAAAACTAAACAATACATATTACAGCAGATAAAATAGAAAACACAATCCTTCTTTCTAACTATAGCACTTTTTCAATTATCTTGATAATAACGAAAAAATAAACAAAATTCAACTGCACACAAAGAAGGAAATATAATGAGCCATCTGACTATCATGTATATGCGCAATCCAGTGTGCAGAGCAAAGAACCACTTAAATGCAGCTGAATTTTTATCTTTTCGAATATGTTGTCATTTCCTGCAATTACACACGACAATAGTGTACCGCATGGCACGAGAGTGTAATAACCGAGTCAAAACGAAACAAAAAGTAAGGACGCCACTTAATATGCGGCTTTTCACGTGATTTTTCGAAATTCATGCCGTTTTCCCGAACTACCCGGAGATTTTTCTGTCAAGTGTCAACGCACTTACTCAATAATAAATTAGTTAGGTTCTGAGTTTTCTGATCGGAGTGATATGCTTACTTCTTTGTTTGTGAATTAGGCCGAAATGTACACTGAAAAAAGAAATTACTTGTATTAAATACAGTTCCTTAACTGTTAAGGAATGTAATTTTGTATACAGATAAG
>UXGD01003981.1:0-18543 GCA_900474315.1 Torymus auratus
GTTTAAAATAAATTATTTCTGTAAGTAATAAAGAGAATAAGGAATACTTTTATTATAATTTAATAAAAGGAATCAAACATTTTTTTTTTGAGGAAGCTACGTGCCAATGAATTGGCAGCGGTTTTTTCAATGAAATAGAAGATTTTCACGTGATTGAGAATAGTACCGCCGACGTCATGCACGACTTATTTGAAGGTGTATGCAATTATGTGATGGCCGAATTATTGTTACACTTCGTTCACGTGCGAAAATAGTACATTACGATACGAGACGAGAATCTCTTTCCCAAACATGTATCGTATAGCTATTTTTGATACGACGTGCGGAAAATTCGATTTCGAGCACACTCTTTTTGCCGAGCGTGCGGGAATTAGATCTTTGCGCAAGTAAGTGTCGAAAAATATTTTTCGATCGATTATATTAATTACTGTTTACGTGTGATGAATTTTGGTTTCGAATCATTAAATTAATATACCACCACAAATCAATGCGGATTATTTGAAAAAAAAGAAAAAAAAGATAGAAAACTTAAAATGTTAGCATCAGAATCGTTATTTTATATAAGATCAGTCTATAATAATTTAAAACTCTCTTGTAATAATTTGTGATAGTACGAATGCCGACGGATTCTATACATTCAGGCATTCCAATAGCACTTTTAATACACTTCGATCTTAGCCAAAAAGCGAAAAAAGCGATGCTGCTGCACCGTTTGCAGGCTCTGATATGCCCTGGAAACCGTTTTTCCAGGTGCGATTGGTTAAGCCGCCTAGCGGTTTTAAACGGTTAGAGAGCGCCCCTTCTAATTTTCTACAGAAATCCATCAAATAAATTTTATATAATATAATAAATTAAGTATCTATTAAACTAATTAAGCATATTCACTATTTTTAATGCTTCGGTAAAAAAGTTCAATATAGACAGAATTCTCTGGTAAATAAGAAAAATATGTAGTTATTACCTTATTGGTAATGCAATTATAATGATTAATTATTTATTACATAATTATCAATGATATTATTTGCTTAGGAAAGTTACATTTATTAATTTGGTACGAATGTTGGAGGATTAAACGTTCTAGCATGCTATATACCGCCTGAGAGACGCAAAGTGAGTGAAAGCATTCATCTAAGTAGCGTCCTATACCAAACAAAACAGTTTCAAAATACTAATGTAAGTCTATGCCTTAGTTAAACTACGAACATTGCTTGTTAATTACATAATTTCATAATTATGTATCAGTCCGAAAAAAAAATGAAGATAATCTCTATAAATTTTAACAAAATATCTTTATTGAGTGTAATGTGGTTAAAATTATAAGTCGATAAATGAAGTATTCTTCATAAGAAAATGCTATTCGATTTTTTTTTTTTTTTTTTTTTTTTAATTTTCAACCTCTAATATCTTTGTAATAGTCCGATTTTTCTGGGTAATAAATCAAATCTGATGATATAAAAAAGCTATATCTCTGCCAAATTTCAGGACGATTGGATGATTTTTACTCTTGTTATCATGCGGCAACGTAAACGCTATTTTTTTGTTTTATAAAAACAAATAAATACCTACATAAAATATTTTTTTAGAAATTAATTTATGAAATATAAAAACATTTTCCTTAATAACAAGTGACAGAGTGAAGATAATTTAAATTTAAAAAAAAGAAACTGTAGATAATTTAAATACTTTTCAAGAAAAAATTGTTATATTAATTAATATTGACTGTAACGCATAACAAAATCCAAAAAACTAAAAATTCAAAATCGCTTTCAAGTTATAAAACAAAAGAAAATCGATCGGACCACAAATCACTGAGGATACCATTTTTTTCGCGAAACGAAGGGAATAGGCTTTATAAGGTATGAATTTACATCACATACCTAGTGATCATGACGTAATCACTGATTTATTTTGATAATGTTTTCTCCTCTCTCTTGCACCTCTATTCATCATTCATGATTGTAATCTCTCATAACTTTTTAAGATCACCGATCTCAATGAGTTCTTTTTTTCTCCGTAAAATTTTAATATAAACGTAGCAATTAGAAACTGGGAAGTGGCTCTGCGTATCCAGCCCAACGAGAGATGCTCGATTGTGAAGTTCTCTTAACGAAGGAAAGTAAAATTAAACGGTTCTCTGCAGCTAAACGAAGCTAGTTGAAATAAACGCTTTTCCCCTTTACATAATCCGCGCACTGACTTCTCGTGCTAAACGTCAATAATTGAAGATCGCAGCTTTTAATGCTCATTATGCGTGTATGCGCGCGCGGGATTTCCTTTTAAAAATGAGAATGCCGAGGCGATTTTATTTCTGTTTTATGCTAAATTGCGTAAGAAAGTGTTTTGCTGGTATCCTTATGGTTCGAGAAAATTTATATGTATTAACTTTTTTATTAATCTGCAATTATATCGATCTATAAACGTAGCATGAATTCTATACCGTTCATGTACAGATGTACAGAAATGGTTTGAGATCACGTGAGAAAATTATGTGGTGACTTAATATTTTTCATAAATTTATATAATGTTCGCATTTCAGCAGCTGATCGTTCCTGATGGCGGAAATTTAAGAAAGCGTTAAAAAAATACGTTATCCACAGCTTTCCATTTTTTAAACAGTGTAAAAGTCGTATGTCCTCTGTACAAAATTAATATTTTGTTTCTTCTTCTTTGTACATAAATGTACATAAAAAACTATATAACGTAACACTGTCAAAAAAGTTAAACATCGCTATCCCTACAAATGTCAACATTCACCCATGACATTGCTCACCATTTCACGAACCCTCTGATCTTCCGCAACCGCACCAACCCGACCTCCAAAACTCACTTCCTCTCTCCCTCTTCTCCCCAAAAATACGCACCTATAACCTTCGATCCGTTACGATCCCGTTACACAGCTCGCTCGCTCTTCTCGCCCGAAACCGCAGCCTCTTCCTCCTTCTTCGCTCGCGCGGAAAAGCATAGCCACGTACTTATATACCTATACATATTACACGCGGCGACTTTCACCAGCGGCGCTTGTCGGACGAATTCCCGCGGCGTTCGTTGTACTTATTGCACAACTCTCCTCGCGCCGCGCTGGTTTTTGTAATTGTCGTCGCGGAGGTTTCGGCGACGCAAGAGGATGGCTGGCCGCCGTTTTTGCAATGCGGTTGTGGGTTTGTGCGGAGAGAGGATAGGAGAGAGGGAGAGAGAAAGGGGTTAGTGGGTGGAAGGTCAAGGGTGCAGAGTGGTTGGTATAATGACGGGATGTTGGTTGAAGTTGGGTTGCAGGGAGGTTCGGGTGAAGTGGAAAGTTTAAATGTTTGTGTAGAGCGTGTAGTTACTTTAAATGGGAAAAAAACATGTATTTTTGGTGTGTTTAATATAAGCTGTAGAAAAGTGCGTTGCGAGATTCATTTTTGGCACAAATGTAGGTATATAATTATGTCAATAACAGTGGATTTTTAGAACACGGTGTGAAACGAAGTTGAAGTATAAGTGTAAATAATTAAGCAATGTGAATCATAATTGGTAAATATACGAAAAAATTAATTTAAAATAAACATGAATGTTAAGTATCAACGAATGCGCTCTAGTATTAATTCACAGAGGTAAATATAATTATTATTTAGAAAAAATAAATTTAAATGATACAAATACACGTATAGGTTTTAAATCTTCGCATATTGCTTAATAAAGTTTCATAATTTACCATGAAACTGAATTTTAGTTCTATATATAGCCTTGGTAAACTCCTCATTGTTATCTTTACTAGAATAAGAACCCATCGCGCAGCAATCTCGGACAATTTCAAAACAGCTGACACCACTTTCCAAGATAAAGCCAATACTTCAACCATTCTTTCAGCAAAACATACATATACATTAAAGACTTCACCAGCACTTTTAAACACAATACGCGAAACTCATTTTCTAATAACAGAAAACTTTTTTAATTTAATAACAACGCGCACGGCCCAAATTATGATTTCACTTACGTCCTCGCGCGCTCGCGCACGTAAGTCTTACGGCCTCACCGTATACCGGTCATATTCCACTTTGAAGATAATTGCACCATGCGCGCGGCGCGCCAGTGCGCACACAGCGGACTCGATACCCACTCGATTGATTAATTAGTTTTTAACTGCAGTTCATTGCGCAAGTCGGTGGGTTTATCGTCATGGGCTAGCTTCTGAAACGCGCGCCGACGGAAACGGGATTATTAAATTAGAAATGTTTCTGCGCGCGAGCTGTTATAAAATTTTATCGGTTGCTGCAGCGCATTTCTCAAGTATTTTCTGTTATTATTATCGTAATGGGCGCGCTGCCTATTGTTAATCCTAATTTATAAGAGGGTTAGGCAAAGTTAATTTCGACGATTGCCGTAAATGTACATAGCGTTTGACTAAGGATTCGTAATCCTGCGTTTCAACACTTTTTCGGTTATGTGGAATGTGGACACAGGAAGTACTCGTGGTTCAGTTGATAAAGGAAAAATATAATTTTGGACTGGAGTTTCGTTAATACCCGATCAATTACACCTACATATTTGTAACTCTTTATTCAAATATATAAGCATTTTAATCACGAACACAATAATTACCCAAACGCCGCTTAAGAAACCTTTACTTATACTCACTCCATTGCAAAAGAAGAAAAGTTCGTCAAGCGCAAAGAGAAAGAGGGACACCAAGTGAGGCGCGGAAGAAATGGACATTGGGAAATCGGGAGAAAGAGAGACGTCAAAACTCCATGGCTTATATAGGTACTCCTCGATCAAACTTTTCCTCGGTCCGTCTCACACGAGCGCTCGCGTTTTGACGTTTTTTATATGTTCGATGGTCTTTTTTGTTGTCGAGAGTGCGCGATGGCGCTTCGCATTGTAGTACCTTGCTTTCGAATTTTCGGGTCGAGGAGAAATTCGGGGTTCGTAGAGAGAAATGTGTAGTGTGGTTGAAATGTCTTTTTGCGGATGTGCGTAAGTGTTTGAAAGGTATGTGAAATGTATCGTCTTTTGATTAGCTGTTTTATTGCGATTTTCGTAAGCGTTAGATACTACTTTTCTTGGAACGAAAAAGTAGTTTGGTAATTGAATGGATTAACACGTATTAAGACTATAAATAAATATTTTAAACATTATTTCCATATTATAAAACTTACGCTTACATTATCCTCCTCCATTGATACAGATATTCCACTATAACAAACAAAAGACATGCATTCCCCACTCATAAGCTAATTACAAGGGAACGCGGCAACCGACACAACCGTCACCAACCCGTTTATTTAAATGAAATTCGGTAATAAAACCGGTAATAGATCCGTGAGCGGAAACACAAAGACGCGCGCGCGCGAGATTCACGAACTTATGCGCGCGCTCGCGCGCCGGCGAGCGCCGGTTCTGAACTTTCTCTTGACCTTAAAAGCCGCGGCGAGAAGAAAGTGCATCGCCCTGCACTTTTAGCCGCCGTAAATCCTGACTCTTGGGTGTTCGATCCAGTGTTACCGAGCATGTGTATGTGTGTATGTGGATTTCCCTCGGAATTCGGGTTTTGCAGTATGTGGATATGGTTGAGTGGCTTGGTTGCTGGAAAGAAAGCAATCAATGGGAATTATGGTTTAGGTGGAGGACCGTTGATAGGGAATGTTGTATGTTGAAAATATGTTTTTTTTTTTGGATTATTTACAGAAAGGAATTTCAATTATTTAATAAAATCAACGCGGCAATCGTTTAAGGTCTTTAATTTATATAGTAAAATGTAATTATATACCTGTAATTTAAAATGCGATAAAACGTATTAATTACGTGCTTAAAGAACCTTGATGTGATAAACGTAATTGGAGAGTCGCTGAAATATATTATTTATTTCATATTTGTAATTTAACAGAAGAAGGTGAATGGATCCTGTAGGAATCTCTGTCCTACATAGACGTTAGAGAGGTATACGCAGAGTGGAAAGTAGATCGAAGGTATAAAAATTATCTTATCTGAATTCCTTGGTTTATGAAATACATACCAAAATAAAAGTGATGGAAATGAAATTAAAGATAACAAAATTTAATTAATGAAACAAGATTACACCTAAATAACTTTTGTTTTTATTCTTAACTTTCTACTCTTTTACTCATTTTTATCGCGAATGTTTTTGTATTTTTTCTTGTTCAATCGTCGAAGAAAAAGGTGATGAAAAGAAAATGAAGTTAGTGATTTATGGGCTCAGTTAGTTGATTAATTATTTGGCAAATATATAATTATTATAATTTGTAATAAATATAGTTAGAGTTTACGCATGAATAAATTTAATTTTGAATATTTGGACTCAGCTGTACATGCCTGTGAATTCTACAGTCGATAAAAGAGTAATCTCTGTGGTTTTTCTACTACACTTGTACACTAATCAAGTATTACAATCACTAAGGTAAAACAGAGTATTTCACGTCTCTTTTAAAATAACTTGGATGCCTTTTCCTGTATAGTTATATTAAAAAATTATCTAATAAATTTACATTTACTAAATATTTAATAATATTTAATTTAGTCATTAAATTAAAAAGCATTTCTTCAAATTAAATTATTTATAATTATAAATGGTTTTGAGAGTTATTAAATGAAAACAACATTTTTTTTTATTTCTGGACTTATATTTAATTTCAGTTTTCACAAAATTTCTCATATACAAAAATTAATCACACTGCCTTTATCATTATTAAGTACACGGACAAATAACAGTAAAATTACATGGAAGGCAATATAGAAATATAATATGTATATACAAAAAGTGTTAACAATTTTTTTTTTTCATATATACGCTTCCCTGTTCAGTTTTATTTTTTTCATCTTGCATTAATTCGAATCATCCTGTTTTACATTTAAATATGGGTATATAAATAATACATGGTCTTGTAAGATTTTCAGTGTCAGAAAAACAAGTAACGAAAATTTTCAAGTTCCGTCCCTCTATACGCATTATCGATTATTGGCACTACTCTTTATACACGCACAAGTATATAAGCTTTTTAATACAACGAAAGATATTGCACGTACGTGGTGAAAAACACAACGAAGGCGAGAAACTTCGTTCCTCCTCGTCGAAAGAAAGAAACTACTCCCTTCCTTCCTCCAGCAACGCTATATAGGTGCATCATCCGAAGAGTTACTTGAAGAACTGATACATATGGCAATCTCATCCAAGAGGATTTATCATCGTTAAAATTAATAATAGCTAATTACAAAGAGAAAAAAAAAATTAATACTCAACAACGTACGAAATCTCCTACCTTATACAAACGCGAATGTTACAAAAAAAAACACGCGTCGTCGTTATATTATTGTATTCACATTCCTTATAGATATATTACGCGTCTCGCGAAACGAGCAAGAGTCGTGATGCGATAAGGTGTCAATAAGCTAAACCTAGGAGCCAAACTTGCGACTGCTGATAATAACAACTAATGTTATTACGAAGTTCGGCCTTAGGCTTCAACTTTTTCGCCAATGCAATTATACAAATTCCTAGCAAAAATTACCCTAAATGTTAGCTTTTTTTTAACCCGGAATTTCGACAAAGCGACAGCGAAGTTGAAACCGTTTGGACGACATTTAAAAAATTCCACACCCCGAATCTACAAGAAATTTAAAAACATCCATAATACAAAAACGTATAAAAAAGAGCCCCATGCAAAACATCCAGTGTTCTACGTTTCCCCACTTACACGTCGTCCAAACGGCATCAACCTCCATGATAAAAAGAAAAACAAGAATTTCTATGCGACACTAGCTTACGAAGGAGCAGCGCACATCTTGCACTTGATTGACGCTCTTATCCATGCTCAATGCTCATTTCCCGTCATACATATCTACACAAGCGCTCTACGGCACTACAACACCAGGGGGGTAAAGGGGGGTTTCGTCAATTTATACAGTTTGGCAACGATCGATTAGTCGATTATCGAGAAAAAATAAAAATCTGGTGCTCTCTCTCCGTTCTCTCAAAGAGGGGAGAAAAAAAAATTCAATTATGTACACCGCGATGGGCCGACTCGGCGCAGCCGCATAATCGTTGGAGGGAGGTCGATCATCTCAAGATGACGTTGTCAAAGGTTAGGTCTCGACTGTCCCGTTGGCCGTTGGACTTTTTGAACGGGTTCCAGGGTAGTCGCCTGGCGACGTGAGCCGTTGTGACGGAACCCGCAGGACTGGGTTGGCCGGAGGATACACCCGACGAGCTGCTAGCAGACACGCTGCCTTTGTCTCGGTTATTGGCTTTTACTGGTTTCTGAAAATTTTAAATGTCTCGTTAGTGGGAATGGTTTTTTTTTATTAAAGAGATTGATTGGAAAATGGTTTGGTTGATACGCACTTTTAGGTAATTCCTGTCCATCGGTGTGACGAGTTTTAAACTTATAGAATCACCGCATTGCTTGATCAGGCGAACGACCTGCTCGTGCGAGGCCCACTTGACGTCCTTGTCGCCAATGCTTACGATGAAGTCGCCTTCTTTCATTCCTCCCAACTATAAAAGAAAAAAACATACCAAACAATAATTAATATCATTTCGTTCCACTTTTGTCCCTATTTTCTTTTTAATTGTACAACACTTACATCAGCGAGGGAATTGTGATCAACGGCCGCGATGATGACAGGCGCGTCGCCGCGGACGCTGAAGCCGAAGCCTTCGCCTCCTGGACCGCGCTGTAGCTGTATCAACCTCGGGGCCGTCCAGTGACGCTTGGCCGAAAAGATGGCTACCGGGCCGAGGGAACGGAATAGATCGTCCACACCGTGCTGGCCAAAGTCTGGGTGGGTGAGGCTGAGTTGGAATTTGGTCGCCGCTGGAAGAGAAATTTTGTGATTATTTTATTTTGTTGGGTTTTGATTATGATGTAGGTAGGTGTTGATTGCTTTTTGACTTTTTATTAAAAACTGAAAAATTGGTATCATGATAGAGACAACCTCTAGATATTAATATGATTATCTCTGCTTGGGTGCTTTTCAAAGCTTTTGAGACCGAAAGTTTTTGTCTTCGAAACAGCTTGAAAAATAAAAATAAAAAACAATCAAACCGAGCTTTATCATTTGTAAAACACCGTTTGAAATATTATTTTCTTGATGATTTTAAGTTAAAAAGTATCCGTAATACTGACTGTCGTTTTTTGCTTATATCCAAAATGTCATATGACAAATTTTCTCTAATAATTAAACGTCAAACTTTACTTAGTCCTTACAACCACAAGAAACTATTAATTACCAATAATGTTAGGCGCATCGAGCAGCTCCCTAAAATCGTCCTCATCCCCAGACCTGCCGTAGATGTCCATAGTGGCGTCCTGCGCTTTTCTCAGTACCTTGACCAGCGATTGTTTTCCCTTCAGCTCTCGACACATCCTCTGTAGCCTTTGGCTCTCCTCGTGAAGCACCAGCGACTCTCTTACATGTGCGCGGCCTGAAATCGACAATAGAATTATTAAAATCATGGAAATGTTGAGCAATAAAGTGAGTTAATTAAATTCGGTGTTGAGCGAAGTAGTAAAGTTTTCGTTGTTGTAATAGTCGTAGAGTTTTCAGGTTTCTAATTATATTGAGGTACGATCGTTATTGTTAATTGCTGATTTCCGGTTGGTAAATGCAGGTGTTTCGACAGAGCGATTAGTGAAATGATAGGCAAATATATAGATATAGGCTTGAAAAGAACAATTACAATGGTATTTAATTCAAACGGCTCGAGTGAATTCGAAAAATCTGGTATAATCACATGAGTAATTAACTATCGTCAAGATTTCTTATAATCTTGAATTGAAGATGTAATTTAATCCTGCACATTATTAAGATTATTTTTTTTTTAAATAATTGCTGTATACTGATGTAACTGAGGGGCATATTCGGATAACTTAAAATTGATACACGATTCGTAGTAAAACGGGCCATTGTTACGGTAATTGTTTACATAACTCCTATTATAATGTTTATAACTATGAATATTTCCTAATCTTACATCGAAATGCATACTAATTTTTTTCAGAAAATTACTATTTGTCTAACTTTTATCCAAAGCACAAACTATTCTTCAGCGTATCCAACATTCCAAACATTTTTCCCTTCGATACTTTTCCTCTTGCAACTCCTATAGAACCATTCATCATTTATCCTCACCTAAAAGCTGCCTTTCGCTATCCGTCATCGGCACGCTACCATCCATCTGCGTCTTCGTCTCGCTCTCTTGGATCCTCTCGAGGATGAGCCTCGTCTCGGCGCGGAACGCGCTGATCGGATTGTCCAGCAGTCCAGCGGCAATGTGCCTGTGCGAAATGGCGAGATAGTGCTCGCGTTTCACCGAGACCAGCGAGATCCAAGATTCAGGCACGTAGTCGCGCACTGGCTCGCGTGATATCAGAGCGTGCACGTCGCTGTAGACGGCGGCGACCTGGGCAGCTTCCTGGGCGAGGTCCAGGGAGACGTCGATGTCGCGCGCGTCGCGGGATTGGAGCTCGAGCTTCTCAAAAAGACATTCGCGCGCTTGGGCCTGGAAAATGGAATACAATTAGTATGCTAGTTTTAAATAATAATTTTTTTTATCATTTAATTATTGTAATTATGATCGAAAGAATTCTATTTAAAAAAAATTCTAGGGTAAAGGTACCAATTACTACAGATGTCTCAATTAGTGTAGAATTTTATAAAAAGGATAAATTATAGGTTTTTCAATGTGAGAGATACCCAAAACCAATCATTTTAATAATGGTATATCGCACAGATTTCAGCGAAATAATTAAGAATAATGAGATTAATTATTACTTTCTTTTTACATTTAAAAAAGAACATTGCCGATTTCATATGTTTTGTTCTTGACGTCTGTCAAACAAAACATTGGAAATCGAATTTTATTTATAATAATATAAGTAAATAGATCATTCTAGTGTAAGCTACAGATATCGAATATCAATTATTAGTTCAAAAAAGTTTCAGAAAATCAATGCGATATATTTTTTTACTCTTATTTAAAGCGCAGTATTTTGTACCTATAGAGAATGCAAAGGCACGTGCTTAAAGAGGAATATAACGTACTCTTGCATTCAAAAACATCAAAGTAGCGCATTATCCTTATAAAAAAAAAATTAAATAAAACTTAAGTACCATTCGAGATACTTCAAACGCCAGATAGACACGTGCGCAAATTTACGCCTCTTATCATAAAAACAAACTCTTTTTTTCATAATTAAGAGCAAAATGAAAATTCAATAATCTCCGCACTCACCAGCATCAGCTGCACGAGCATATCCAGCATATCCGGTCCCAAATCCATGCTCGGCGCGTTCGTGAAGTTCTCGTGAATGTATCTGAAGGTCCCGGCGCTCCTCAAAAACGAATCCACCGCTTGATCCAATCCCCTCGCGGTTCGTCTATCTTGTTTCGCGGCGACCTGAGTATACAGAGCGCCAGCGTTGAAGAGTATCGAGGCTTTCTCGAAGGCGACGGTACGCTGACAGGAGGGTACACCGGTGAGCGAGTCGTACCACTCGAAGTAGATGCCGAGGCTGCGGTCCGGTGGGAAGAAGCGCCTCTCGATGAAGTATAATTGGTTGTAGTAGCGCAGTAGGAGAGCGATGCCCGCGGCGTCGCGAGTTGGTGTTCGCGTTGCCTGTGGGAAGGAAATGCGGTTAGTTGCGTAATTCGGTTATAAGTATGGATTTTATTAGGATTCTCGGTATTGATTGTTTGTAATTATCAAAAGAAAGTATATACCATCGATTAATTAAGTACTTGCGGGACTGACTTAGAAAATGACTGTGCATTAAAATATTAACGTCTTATCTTACATAATTATTGTTTTAAGAAAGTAGATATTATGTTTAGCTGATGACTAATTTTAAAATACAGTCTAAAAGTATTTTTATTTATTAAAACATTTACCTGTCTGGTCTCCATGAGCTCTGCGATGGCCTCTTCGTAATTCTCCCCATCTTCGCTGTAATGCTCCAAAATGAAATCCTGCAACAACAACAACAAAATCCTCATTAATATTCCCATACTTAACCCATCAACATGTAACTTAATATTATAATTTATAACCATCCAACTCCACTCATCGCATCTCCTAGATATACTTATATTCAAAACGACTTCATCGCTCTATAACCCCCAATCACCCGGCGTTACCACGCGTCGTTAGATCGATACTCTCTACGCCTCAATAGCCTCATTCGGCCGCAACGGGCGTTTACACACACATAACCTAATATCTCTTCCACCCAACGATTTCACATCCCATAAAGTAAAGCGCGCGCGCGCTCGTGAGTGCCAAGGAAAATGCCGGGCATAACGATGGACCTGCTGCGGAAACGCTGTGAGCACAACGAGGGCGAGATCGGGACTCTCGAGGAGCTGTCGCTTCACCAGGAAAACATCGAGCGCATCGAGCTGCTCAATCAGGCTTGCCGAGATCTTAAGATACTGCTGCTCCAGTATAATCTCATATCGAGGATCGAGAATTTGAATAAGCTGAAGAGGCTCGAGTATCTTAATCTGGCGCTGAATAATATCGAGGTCATTGAGAATCTCGAGGGACTGGAGAGCTTGAGGAAGCTGGATTTGACGGTGAATTTCATTGGCGATGTGAGAGGAGTGAAGAGTTTGAGGTGAGATTGTTTGGATCGTATGGATAGTAATTTGGTATAAAATTTTACATATGGTTATCTGAGAAAAATATTAGTTTTAACGTATTAATATCGTATTTATACGAAAAATGATATGAATTTGTTAATTTTGTATCAGTAAATTATTTACCGGAAAGCTGTTTTCCATTAACTAAATATTCAGTTAAAAAATGAGCAAGTGACACTTTGCAACGTTGGAGTACAATGAAATTAAGAAACATAATTGATTTTACTTCTAAATTATACTAATTAATATTAATTTTGAGTGAAGATTTAGTGTATCTCTCATAGTATGAAACACCTTTATAAAAAAGGTTTAGATGAAATTTATATTGTTTAATAATTTTGATCAATTGGAAGAAATTATTTCGTTGTATTCCAACGATTCAAACTTCAGATCCATCGACACGTATCTTTTTAAACAAAATCTCTTTAATTAAAATATCATTTCCACCAATAGAACCCACTGAAACCTCATCCAAACCCTTTGTTTCCAGGCAAAACGAGCACCTGGAACAACTGATCCTCACCGGCAACCCATGCTGCGAGTACGAGGGCTACCGGGAGTACGTAATCGCCGTACTTCCCCAGATCCGCGAGCTCGACATGAAATCGATCGACCGCTCCGAGCGGATCAAGGCGCTACAAAAGTACGCCGAGGCAAAAGGCGACGTCATACGCGGATACCGGAAGTACCTACAGACCAGAGAGGTGCAAAAACAGCGACGCAGGAGAGAGGGAGAGAGCGAGAGCGAGAGTAGCAACAGCAGTGGAGTCAGGATCACCGAAGTCCGGGATGACGAGGACGAGAGGAATGTCGGTTTCGCCAGTGATTCAGATTTTTTTTTTTATAGCACAGTGATAGTTTCGTAGCGGCTGATTCTCAATGCAAGGCCGATTAGAAATCGGACATGGATGCGGGGTTCAGCTGCTATAAAACTGCCGACTTGTGGCTTTATAAATAAATGTAGAGGATACATTTCGTAGAATGGTTTCGAAGAATTATTAAAAAAGAAATATATGATTGTTACAGGAGGATAGTACAGAGGAGGACACGAAATTTTGGAGCGCCCCGAGCTACCACACACCTGAAGACCGCTTGGCGATTGCCAAAAAGACGATGGAGAGAGAAGACATGCGAAACAAAACTGTCGAGAAGAAAGCCAAGAAATACGTGCCAAAGATGTTCAGTCCCGAGGGGAAGCCTTACAATGTCAATCAGGCGAAAGTTCCGTTCAGGCTTAATGACGAGGATGATCGTGAGAATATCGTTTTGGATGTTGTTTTGTACAAGTAAGTGTTGAGGTTCTTTTTTTTTTTTGCAGTTTATTAAGAATTCGATTCGAGATCTGACACCTATTTTTGTTAATGCTTTTTGCTGTAATAAGGAAAGTAACGATTTAAATACACATATTTTATACATTGAAAAATGTCGTAGTAAAAATTAGTATATTTAATAGTAAACATGGGATATACTCATGTTCTTGTCAAAATTACTACAAGATATAGTGAAAATTGCTATTCTTTTGTAGTTCTCACTATATTAATAGCAATTGTGTTTATTTTGATAAGAACATGAGGCTGACTCATGTCTACTCAAATATAGTACTTTTTACTAAAGAATTGTTTCCATGTACATTTTATCAAAATCATTCATTCTCAATATCTAAACATTTGTTTAAAAAAACATCGAATTACAATTCACCATTATAAAAAATCTATCAACCTTATCATGCCTACCCCTTACATTAAACTTTATCTCTTATAGACACCTCGACACATCGTACGTCGACGTAGACGTCCAACCCACGTACGTCCGAGTGACCATAAAATCAAAAATCCTGCAACTCGCACTACCCTGTGAAATCGCGACCGACCGGAGCCTGGCGCAGCGTAACACCGTCACGGGCCACCTCGTGATAACCATGCCACGGATTACCAAACTAGCTAGCCTCTCGATAAGCAGCGAGACAAA
Organism: Torymus auratus; assembly: GCA_900474315.1. Lineage (NCBI taxonomy): Eukaryota > Metazoa > Arthropoda > Insecta > Hymenoptera > Torymidae > Torymus > Torymus auratus. The sequence continues at coordinate 14,608 of UXGD01003981.1, forward strand.
AAAAAAGAAAGAGGAGAGGACGAAAGTGACGATGCGCGCGGAACCCGCGGTATCGAAACGAGAGTTCCTGGAGATCGGGCCTCCGAGACAGGAGCTAGAGGACTTTTTGATGGTTGTGAGGGACGGTGGAGAAAAGAAGAAGGAGGAGAGGAAGAAGAAGGTGGAGGATGACGAGGAGTTTGTTGATGATCCGAGCGTACCACCGTTGGAGTGATGGTACGTGGCAATTGGCAAGTATATGAAGTGGTTAATTGAAACTTTGTTCGCGACAACTTTCTATAGAGCGCAATTAATTGCCGGATCCCTGCGAAGGCTTCTGATAACGCGACAACTTTTTAAACGATCAACGCAATATCTGGTATAATATATACTTTTCGTTTTGCAGAACTTACTTTGAAAGGGTCTCTGAAGTCGATGTCCTTCGTCTCTTTCAAGCCCAGAGGGATAAGCGGCATGAATGTCTCCTCACTGAAACAAGAAACAGCAGTTCTTTAACGAATGTACATAATCTTAACGTTAATTTTGTAATTAATTTATAAAATAAATTCCGATAACAAATCTTCTATATTATCTATATACATCCTATACATGAACACACTGTATTTGTACACCTTTTGTACACGACATATACGATTTATTCCTTAATATTAAAGCCCCTTGATTTACTCAACCCCATCATACATGCATATTAAGAATTCTTCTTCACCGCGCACAATCAACGTGCGTAAGTCAGCGAGCTTTATCGACACTTACGAATAAAAATCGCCGCTCGTTAAACTTTATCGGCCTCCCACACGTACGCTTCAGCTTCCAAAACGAAGCGCATCTTCAAAAACTCTCTCTCTTCGTACTTCGCGAGGATGCAAAACAAGTCGTAAAACTCTCTCTCTCTCGTCCAAAAAAGGGCCAAGCGAGGAATTTATCGGTGTGTAAATCTTGACGTGTGTGCGCGCGCGACCCGGTTCTCTCCTTTAGGAGAGAGTCGCGTTATTACCTTAGGGAACGCGCGCGCGCGACTTCCCGTTACAGCACGAGGATGCGCCTTTTGTCGTTGAGGAGGTTGGTATGGGGGTAATGGATTTTCGGATGAGTGTCGGATGATTTATAAGAGTATGTGTTTGGTGTCGCGCGTGTATAATACTGTAATAATTGCTCTGTATGTGGCTGCGGTATATAAAAGTGGCGATGATTGACGAAAAAATTTAACCTTTTAGTTTTATACAACCGCTTATATATGATCCGTTATAGTTGGACCTCGCTTGTTTGAATGAAATAATGAACATTAATGGTTCTATAGGCGTGCCATTAAAATGATCATTCCCTTAGTCGACCTTAATTCATTATTATTATATCGAGTAAGGTCCTTTATTGAACCGTCACACGGAGAAACAGGATTTTTTATCGGAGACGAAAAAGAAAAAAATTATTAAGTCGGCGAGACGTATATTAAAAAGGGAGGAGAAAGGCAAAAGGAACAAGGAATTTTGCTTTGTACATGTACATTTGCGCGAAGCGCGTGTGTGGGTATAAATAAATGTAACAGAAAAAGGCTTTTTTGGGTGGACCGGTTGCTAAAGTCCTTAATATGAAAACCCAATTTGTCCTCGATTCGAGCATCTGTTTCGGTAACAGGAACGGACGTAAAGACAGTGGAATTTCGCAAAGAAGTTTGTAAATAAAAGAGTAGATATATATTTTTCAGATAATAAACTGATTAAGATCGGCCTCGCCGCTGTTATAAATTTCCAAACATCATGAAAGTTACAAGTATAATACGATTGGAATTCCTTAAACTTACAAATCCATAAAAGCTTGAGATAATATATTCATAAACGAAAAAGCCATTGAATAAGTAAACTGTTTTTAAAATACGAAGGATGACATGAACGCTTTTTATTACTAAATCATTCAATATTTTCATTCTTCGAAACCTTCCACAAACTATACACCCCGATGAAAGATACACTCAACGTCGGCCATACCACAACCACAAAAAACATACATAACTACATACCGCTAAAAAAAATCATCATACGTGCCGCGTTTCCGCGTCTGATCCCCATGCGCGCGCGAACACCGTTAGAGCATCGGCGCCGCGCGCGGGAAATGTTTTCGTTCGCGACATTCCGCCACTTGCATTGCGCACGCGCTATAGTGGCATTGCATTCCGCGATTTTATAATCGCACGGAGCGATCGGATTTTTCATGCTCACGCGGAGAGAGAGAGAGAAAGAGGGAGGGAGAGGAAGAGACTAGTATAATTGTAGGCTTTTTGTTAGCTGATCGGAGTAGAGGTGTTATTAGGGGTCGTTAAAGTTATTAAATGGTTACGAGCGGTTAGTGGGTTTTTGTGGATGCTGGAGAGGAGGAGGAATTTTGATTGAAGGGAATGGTAATGGTTGGAGATGGGTGTTTAAAGATGTTGGAAGGTTTTTTTGGCTTATTTAAGTAATTGAAGAACTGCAATTCATAATATTCCGTTTAATTGGTGCTTTTTACATCCAACGAATTATTAGATTAAATTAGTTCATTCTTTGTAACTATATTATTTTTATTGTAATTTGTAGAGATGACCGGTCGCACTGTCCATTAATTTTGAGGAAGATGGCAAAAATAATATGTTGGTCACCTTCCTCAAAATTAATGGTCATCTCTACAAATTACATTAATCAATAACTACACTGTTAGTCATCACTATACCGAAATTAACTATTATTTTTATTAATGTCCGTTCATAAAGACTTTAAAAGGAGGGAATGACAATGCAGTGATTATTAGGAATGAAAAATTTATCCAAAACAATGTCTAGTTCAGCTTTAACATTATCTTTACAAAATTTGAATACTGATTAGAATCTCAAAACTTTATAGTTTATTAAAAAGAACTATTACTTTAATATCCTAACATAACAATTATCATACCGAAACAGTCACGGTCACTATATCCCAACTTCCTAATCCAACTGAATGCCTCATCTCCACCTCAATTCCGAACGCATTTACCACCAATGCCCATTCAATACACTCATATTACAATAAATCTAATTCGCATTCTCTCCCCTCTAATTACACCGCGTTAGAGCTCCCCTCGATTATGCATTTCCCGCCGCAGGATAGAACGAGACTTTTCCCCTTTGAATCACGCGCGCGCGCCCGAGGGCCCATTAGCCGTTAAATCATTGTTACGACGATATAATGATCGCGGCTGATAAGGATCGCAGTTATACGCGCCGCCTGCGCGCGCTTGATTGAGGAGCTGGGCGGAACTCGAGGCGGAACTCGTTACTTATATACTCGCGGATAAAAACAGGGTTGTTGTGTGCGTTTTTATCGGGTATGGGTATTGAAACGAGTGATATATCGCGGGATGAGTCTTTAGGGAGGTCTGATGAGGTGCTTGTGGGGGGCATAGAGGAGATGGGCACGCGTAGGTAGGTATATGAATCATAGACAGGGGAATTGTAATTATGGTATGGGCGTGAATGGATCTAGTGATGTTTCGGGATAAAGGGTATGTTTTTTTAGCAGTAATTATATGATTTGAAAAACAAATATTGGTCGGTGTAAAAAAGTTTTGGAGTGTTGTTTACGGCGGTATTTATGACTGGTTTTTTAAACTGTTTTATATTACTGTGAACAATGCGCGAGGAAAATTTTAAAATTTTAACGTATATCGTGGTCACGGAATTTTTGTGCACGTAGAAATTTTAATAACTTTTGTCATCGAAAAGATAACTTATTACAGTAGGATAGGTATGAGGATTTCGGGCCAACGGAAATTTCGAACGAGGGTTGCTCATAGTCAGCTGTTCTAGGAATCCGCAACGAAAACCTTAACTAACGTAAAAACTAACAAGTTTCAGGCATATTTAAGTTCGATTAAGAAATATTTTTTTCTATCTTTGTATAGTAGCTTTCTATTCGCCTTATTTAAACC
>UXGD01003982.1:0-18539 GCA_900474315.1 Torymus auratus
TTTTTACTTGATTGGAGTAAACATATGCTTAGCAAAGAAACCTCATAAGTATAGACAGGAACAATCTTACTCTCGCAAGTGGATTGTTTACTTATAACAAAAGGATTTCTTCTGGGGAAAGAGGAAATTTACTAGGAGTAAGAACATTTTTCTTTTGAAGGGAGAAGCCAATAATTTTGAAGCAAACTCCGCAGTGATTTCTTCTTGCGCCGAGCAGATACTATTCAAGTGGATTTTTCTACTTGCTTCCAGTATCCACCTTTTTCAGTGTGATTTCCCATTTATAAAGTGATTAAAGCCAACAAAAAGTAATGCGCATCTTTTTCACTATCTCGCTTGTCACGTAACGCACGTACGATTCTCGTTTCTTTACGCCGTTGGTAGACTTAGAGCGGCGCTTGAAAAATGCAAATCGGCCATACGTGCATTGCGCCGCTTGATCGGGTCCCGCACACGCACGCACGCACTGCGATATCGACGCGGCGTGGGGCCACGGTCCATGGAGCACGGAAAACAAGGCTCTTTGTTTGGCCTCTTCGCACACGTATTTCCGGGGAAATCGAGGAATGCAAGAGAGAGTGTGAGAGAGGGCCAGTGAAGAGGAGCCAGGCCAGGATGGGTGAGGGGGGTGCTTTGTCGCCCCGTCGACGCGTCGTTGCGCGTCGATGAGTTACGGCGACGAGGGAAAGCGAGCGGTAGCAATATTCGGGGATGCCGGCGTATAGGGACGATTTATCATTGAGACGTCGACGTTCTTGGTGAGCTTTCGTTATGCGCCCGCCGCCGCGACTACCGCGGGAATCGCTGTGCTTAATTGCCCAGATGGCTTCTGCCCTGTACTATCTGATTTCCCGTTGATTTTTTTTCTCTCTAATCTTATGCCACAACATCCACACAGAGTATCTTGTTAATGGCCTTTTGCTGACTGACGTCTCGTATTCAAACATTTGTACTAACATAAAAAATGATCCACGCTATATTGATGAATAATTTTGTATAAATTTTCAAGTGAATTTATTTAAGCAAAGTTTCTTACTATGCGAAAGTTTTACGTAAAATTAAAAAAAAATTAATTCAACGAAAAGTTAATTAATCCATAATAGAATTACTTTAGTCAATGCTACTTGAAAATTGCACTTTTCTGCTGCGATTTTCTAATTTCAATCTGACATTATCGTTTTATTACATAATACAAAGTTTATGTCTTCATTTTTATACCAAATAACTTTTGTCGATAAAAAAGTAGTTATGATGGGCAATAAATCTACTTTTCTCCGGATATAATAGACGATAAAAATCATTCATCTCGTTGTGATGAAACTATCAAGCTATTTTATTCCACATTTCCGTGAATTTCATTAAGTGAGACATGAAAACTGCCTTTCAAACTGTTTAATGTTACAAAATTATTTAAACGTTTCAAAGGCGACACGTGCGTATAATGCATTTTGTGAAAATCTATTTAAAGTGATTCCAGAGATAAGTAAGCAGCCTTACGCTTCAAGTGTCTTATGACTGCTAAAAGGAAATCGTCCCGCTATCATACTAAACACAAGAACCGCAAAAAACAAAGCCCGTCGCAAGCCATCAGCAGTAATTTTTGAGCAAACAGAGGCAAGCCACAGTGTTTACCGACGCTGTGCACACAGCATCTTTCTCGTCGATAAGAAAAGCGAAGGGGTAAAGAGAAAGGGCCAGCGAGAGACAAAGGTTGCATATTGTGCTCGAGGCAAGCGTAGCTTTGCGCGAGGACAGTGCGGACGACGGTATCGCCGTGGGGCAATTTACGCAGCGGCAATTTCAGGATGGTCCCGAGGATTTTACGGGCTCTTCGTGCGTCTGCGCCCGCAGCCACTTGCCTGCGGGAAGCTCGGCCGCGTGAAAATTAGGTATAATGTCCGTACGACTGTCGTCGGCGAGCCCCGCGGGGAAAGCGATGCCGCCCCCCGGCTGCCGTCGCCACTGCTGCTTCTGCTCGCCCTTTTCGGCGCTCGGGGGGAGAGCCCCATGGGCTTGTAACAAGCGTGTACCCGAGATGTTATATGGGTTTTTAAGGAGTTCGATTATCGATGGATATGTTCACCCTCTACATGACGTTTCGGTCGCTCCTTATAGTACTTCCAATTCTCAAGTATTTTGACAAAAGGTTGTTAAGTGTGTCAGTTATTGTGCCCTCACCAGTTACTGGATTTTAACACGCATTCAAATGTCCAGTAACTGAAACTTGTCGTCTGCTTAGGGGACACAGTAACTGGCATACTTACCCTATATTCAGGATTGTCTGGAGAACTGAAGAAGATTAGTATGTTCATCAGAAAATTTGTATTTAGTTGTGTACCTAGTCGTTTGAAACCTCTCGTAAAATTGCTAATACATAATATAATGTACCCCATGTTCTTTTAGTTACTATTTCAATTTCTTTTGTTATAAATTTGATTAGAGAATATATCTTCTACTATTTCTACTATTGTATTGTAACCAAATAACTTCAAACAATATATCTTTATCTTATTATTTTAGTTGAAAATAATTCAAAGTATTTGCTTATAATATAATAATAATATAATATAATAATATTCATAATAAATCACAGCAGATACATTTCTTTCGATATTGTAAGTGCAATATTCTCCTCCGCATCTCCGTCAAGCAGTCATGTACACTTTCAACGTCAACTCTTGCTCCCTTTGCGTACGCGTGCGCGTGCATACGCACTTGACGCACTTGTCGAGAGGGTTTGGCGAAAAGACACTCGTGGTTCTAGCGGTAGCATGCCGGCACATAGGCCGGCTCAGCTCTCGATGCGAATGGAATTGATTACGCCGGAGAATTTCGATATTCCCCTGATATTTCCCTCGTTACGTATAAACGGATAGTGGAGGGCCTCGGGGGCCGATGATTGGGAAGTCAAACATGGACTCGGCTCGAGGAGTAGCGGGGGAGGGGGTACGTAGGGGCCAGCCGACATACGGGCCTCCACGTGTTCTCGCTCTCTCATGTCAGCCTCTCCTCTCCCTTCCTCTCTCTCTCTCTCTCTCTCTCTCTCTCTCTCTCTCTCTTGCTCTCTCTATGTAATTATGTACCTACCGACATTGCAGCTCTCTCTATGCAACGCCCGTCAAGCGGGAACACACAGCCTGCGCGCGTGTGCGCGCCACGAGCAAGACGGGGAGCGAGAGTCTGGTCGAGACAATGAGTGAAACTGGGATATATACGGATCGGGAGAGCACAAAGTGATCGAGAGAAATATCGGGGGAGCGGAAGAGAGTGCGTCTGAGTATGCGCTAGGAGAATGAGAAGAGGGATTCATTGACTGACGGATGAGGCTGTTGTTCATAATGAGCAGCGCAGAGAGAATGAACCCATTATAATAATTGCTGTAGTTTTTGACTCGTGGAAAGGCGATGTATTTAGTTAATTAGTTCTAATTGAAATGATCAGTAATCTTATTTTATCATCACAAAATCTGATGGTAAGGAAATTAAAAACGAAAAAGTTATTTGAAATTAATTTTAGTAGTTAAAATACAAAAGTAAGCTTTTACCATATTTTTCATTCATATAGTTTTTGATCTTTTGTAATTGAATTTTTCAAATATGATTTGTTATAATGAGTCCAAGCTTTTTTAAATATTATATAATGAAGGTCAGATTCTAGGATGATAAAACTTTTATTCGATTTCAAGGTGCATCACTTCGAATAAAATATTAAATAATTTAATATTAAAATTTCATTTCTGAATAAAATGTTGAAGCATATGTAAAAATTTGTTCTTTCGGGGTTCACAGGAGTCATAATGCAATAAATTTTACAATTGATTTATTCACTTTATATTTCTCACCATAATGTGCACAAAACATATGTTTTGTCTGTTTGTTTAGTTTTACAAGGAACTTCCACATACTATAAAACCAACTGGATTGTATAAATTAAATAGTAATATTTAGAATGTTATAATATAGTAACAAATTTTATTTTGTTTAATCTCTTACAAAGATATTAGAGTTATTTCACAATAAAGATGATCAATATATGAAATGTGATGTAGTTATTTGAATTTTAAAAACTCGACTTGCAGTTCAAGTTATCCTACTAATTTCCACTGCGCATTCGCCAGCACATTACAAAATTTTTTGCAAGACAGCAGAATAGGAGAACTGGGAAATGGAGAGAAAGAGAGAGAGGGAGAGAGAGCGAGAGAGACGTATAACTAGTGATAAGCGAGATGGTGGATGGGGTTATAGGCAACGAGCGAGTGAGCGAGACGATGCTAGAGGTGCACAAGGGGCCACAGGGGGAGGGTCTGGGGGTTAGCTCGCGGGGGGTGAGCGCGGCATAGGGGTGCTATAGCACCGGTGTGTTTGCAAAGCGGTGTATTATACTGTCAGCCATGTCGGGGGATTAGCAAACGCAATACATCGGACTCGAGATCGTGCCGCGCATCTGTTCTCTCTCTATACTGCCGCTACCACTCCGACGCGGGGCTGCTTACGGGCGCCGCATTGCAATTGACCCCCGCGTCCCCCACCTCCCTGGGCTTTTCCTTCTCGCCGTGCGTATATATACACACGCCCCACGGCGAAATTCGCAAATATCCGCGAAAACGACGTCGACGGCGGGGGCTGTGTGCGTTTGCCTGCCTCTGCCTCTCTCTCTCGTGGACTTTAAACGACAGCGGTCTTAAACAGTCGCCGCCTTCCCTTCCTCCCGCAGTACGTGCTCCCCTGCTGCCTCTGTGCACATGTGTGTGTAGCGTGCTTTCTTCGCGGGGTGGTATAGGTACTGCGCGTAGACGTGGTGTGTGTACATCTGTATAGGGGGAGGGCAGCCGTAGTACGTGCAATGATCACGAAACCGCGTGCAGCTACGCGCGGGCCTCTGTGTGTTGCACGTGCAACGGGAGGGAGAGAGATAGGGCTAGAGAGGGATCTGTATGCGAATTGCACGAGCTGTCTTCTTCGGTGTCTCTATGAAGATTCCGAACTACCGTGGTGGAGGCTTTTCGAATGGTCTTTTTCGCGAGCTGGAGACGACGAGGTGACGACGACGTCGTCGGATCTAATATAACCGTCTGGATGAAGATGTATCTGTAGAATGTGGAAAAGAATTTTATCGCGCGAGGGGCGAAGTAACTTTACAGTGAAAAATCGATCTTCGACTGCTATGAATGCTCGGATGGTGAAATAGTTTCAAATATAGCGAAACGTTTTCTATTGGTTTAAAGTTACTTCTGGTGCGGTAAAATATATTATTGTACGAGAATTTGAAATGTTGAAGAAAACTTGTACAAATCAAGAATGAAAGATCGAGTTATTCGCTTAAATAAATATTTATTATAAAACGTAAAATAATTTGTTATTTTATTATATTTTAAAAGTCGTAATAACGTACATTTTAGGTATATTTTTGTTATATATTTGCATAAGTATTATACTTCAGCTTGACCCACTTAAAAAGCTTTTGCCTTTAACTTTTCCTGCAAGAAACTTAAACACTGATCTCGCACTTCTTGCTCTATAACTATAGCCCTCGCATGTACTTAAACTTTCATGGTTTAATAACCTAACGATACTAAGTGATGCATAAAGCTTCTCGAACTAATGGCTGTGTAACTTGCTTGGAACTCGAACTCGTTTTAGAACGCTTCAACAATCTCTTTTAATTAAATATACCTATATATTAAGTAATGAAACTGTTCTATTCGTTTGCTCAGAGATATTAAATTTGGCGACCACATATGGGTACAAGATATCTGTCCGCAAGTACAAACAGAAAACGAGGTTACGCGTTATCATCGATTGACCTTTGATTGTTTGCCGAGGTCAAACACACAGATACGCCGACCCAATCATTACCGTACAGATTAACACAGGACAGCATCATTAATTAAGATTTGAGATATTAACGAGCTTTGATGGCTCTTGATACACAAATATGTCAAGTCTCATATAATTGAATACTCGCGCCCTATACGTCAATGCGTTCGCAGCGACAGGTTCATAGAGATGCACCAATGAGATAACGTTTGTAATGCAGTAAACAATGCTGATTGACTTAAATGGCATGATCATCGATCAATATCCATATATTGTACCTGATGCTATGTACATCCCACTGATGAATTAGCGATTATAATAGAAATGAGTTGTACACAGTAATCTAGATGAATTTAAATTAACATCGGTACAGACACGAATTAAATATAATCAATTTGAGAATATCAATTCTGTGCATTGCATTTGCTAAAATAACTTTTACGCGTGGCTCTCGATAATGAAATAGAGGACAGAAAAAGGTAAATGGTAAATTATGAAATTATTTACAGTACTCTCAACTCTATACAATCACGAATAGAACATTTTTTCATATGACTTTTCTTTATTTCCAATTCTGATAAATCTACCACTCTCCTACATTGAAATGAATATCAGAAATTTAAACCATTTGTATTAGAATTCAGATGAATTTAAAATTGTCTGTGCTTATCTTATATTTTTTCAATATATTAATTCAAACCCTTATTCCCTTAGGCATAAATAAAATAACAATATTCATCACAACAATAATACAAATCAGGTATTTAATCAAGCGGAATGTTCGTGGCGTTATGAATACTACTCCAATGTTATCACTGCACTCTGAAAACTGACTTCGTCAAAAACAATTGCGGCATTCATACTTTTCTTCATCTCGCTTTCATAAACAAAGTTTCCGGTAAGCGCTCTCGCCCGTTGAGAAACGAACGAACTCGAAACTTGCAAGTGCGTTTAACGCACCTGTGTGTATATTACAGTACTGAGAGTACGGCATAAAGCTGTGAATTTAAACACAGAGAGAGGGAGAGAGCGAGAGAGTGGAAGAGCATACCCTTCGCAAGCGGCGCGCATCTGCAGGCCCGCGCGCTCGCGGCTTTCATTCTGCGCGTGGACTTCAAACGCGCGCGGCTCATCTTCCCACGCGCGCGGCGCCTAGCCGCAGCTTCTTGTTTGTCTTAGCCGAAGGGCCGCCACGCCGAGGATTGATGTGGCCGACGTCTGTCTTCTTCTTCTTCTCCTTCTTCTTCCCCGTCTGTCCTGCACCGTTTCCCTCGGAAGTATCGAACACTTGTTGGAGTCGTATAACCAGAAGGCTAGTCGATGAGAGAGTAATGCGGTGCTCTTTATACACCGAGCGTCCTGTGCGCGGACTGTCGATCGATCGTCGTCCTTGTAGTTGTCTCGCGGGAGAGAGGGAGAGAGGAAGCCAATAGCCGGAAGGGCCAAAGGTAGGCAATGACGAAGTGCCGAAGGAAGGGACAGGGAGCCTGGGGAACTGCGCCGAGGTGCGAGTAAAAAATGAGAGGTAGACAGTGAAGGAGTGCGGGCGCGAAAACGTAAACAAAATGCTCCTACAAATGGGAAGAAAAATGCAGCGGAGGCAAAGGGGGAGCGAATAAGGTACGCGCAAAGTAGGGACGCGAGCGCCGTCGGAGGAAGTGCTAAATGGCAAAGAATAAAGTGAAAATTTTATGTTACAGGAGCTTTCTTTAGAGAATCATTTTTCACCTGGGATGCCGCGCTGTTTGCTTAAATTATCTTGCTTTAGAAACTTACTTTTAAAAACGTTAACAAGTTTAGAAGTATAGGTATGTAAAAATAAAAGGTTTAATTTATTGTTTACAAAAGTGAGAAGGCCCATTATATTATCAAGTTATTTTTGCTGATCGTTTTTGATTAAACATTAAAAGTGATGAACTTTTACAGTCGAATAAATGATAAGCAAACATCGAAAAATTAACGTTAAAGCTTTATCAGGAAAAAAATTAGATGAAAGCAAGGAAAATAACATCGCGAACGAGATGGGGTAAGTGCGAGCGAAATAACGGGAGAGAGAGAGACAGGGAGCATAAAAATGCGCGGCCGAGGACGGGAGAATCGCGTGTTTGAACGACTTTTCATCGGGATCGTGCGCGAGGCCGGCGGCAGCGCCACCGTCGCCGGAAGTTTATGAATATGAAGCGACGGGCTGTCCGGGGCTTGGGGAGGGGGCATGGGGCGATAAACCGAGTGCATTTGTATGCGATAAGGGATTTCTGGTTTATGCGATTCTATTCCTCTCGGCGGAAGGATTTTCCCTTCGCGCGAAATGTTTGAAGAATGGGAATCCATCGGCGATGGATTATTAGAGCTCCGCTTTTATTGAATAATGCGATAGCATCGCTGTTTATACAAGCTTTTCCTTCTCTCCATCTCTCTTTTCTTTCCCTGCGCAATTTATTTCATTCTTTCGCGCGAGTGAGAACGCGCGCCCGCCGCGAGTGGGCTTAAACAGCGCCAATACCCACGGCTTATTGTATTTATGAATATTGAGCCATTCAGTATGATATGTCGGTTTATGAAAGAGACGGAATTCCATTTGATTGGAGAGTTTATTTATTTGCTTTTCACGTCACTCACGCTTCGTTTGCTCGTATTGACGTGAATAATTCATTTATTTTATGAATTGGTAACTTGAATAATAGTTCGTAGTGCATTTGAATAATTGAATTTGTTGGGAAAGTATGCTGATTTTAAAAATAAATTCTCAATTACTATACAAATTAGAAACCTATAGGATTTTCTATGTAAATATAAAGCAAAGAGATATTTGACAGTTTTTTTGAGATATTGGACAGTAGAAATGTACTTGATATACTCAGACACAGCCCTCACCTCTGCTCTCCGTGTGGTAGGCGCCCTCTAATAAATTTGTGATGTAAAATGCTAGGGACACGCATAATGCCATTTCCGTCATATCTAAATGCTGACCTCATTTAGTTACAATAATCTCCTACATGGCCTCGTCGACGAAATTCCGACCTTATTTAAAAGCCTCATAATTCATTCATTTCCGAGACGATTAAATTCCCCTCAATTACGATTTTCCCGGGTGATTTACAGGTTTGCTTCTCTCTTTTGTCTAAAGCGACCGCCAGCACGCCGGTGCAATTTCTGCAACTATCACTTCCTGCGAGCAGCCGAGCGCGCGCGTTCGTGAGCCTCGGGAGAGGGCCGAGCGAGAAGGAAAGAGGACGACGGATCGTTAAGCGTTGGGTCCTCGCACTCGCGCGCGCGCTATCTTTAGCAACAAACGATTCATTTGCCGGGAGAGAGCTGCAGCGAACTTGAACGAAAGTGGCGGCGGTGGCAACGGCGCTGTGTGGCACACGTTGGTTGCCGACCCTATGCTGGAGTCACCTCAGCTCTCTCTCTCTCTTTCTCCCTCTTGAGCCACCTGTATACATGTATATATGCCGGGGCTAGGTAGGCACGCCGCTGTAGGTCGATAAAATTCCTGGCGCGGGTGCGGAGTAAGAGAGAGAGAGAGAGAGAGAGTGAGAGAGAGCGAGAACAGGGGGAAGCCGTATTTCCGAAAATTTATGGAAATTGCGCGCTAATGCATCCCCCGGGCACGTGCGTACGAGAGAGAAAGGGAGAGGATGGAAGAATGAGGGAGAAAGAGACAGAGAGAGGAGGGAGAGCGACTTTGCCTCTCTTCGGCTGTACTTTGCGGCGCGAACTCGCCTATACGCGAACGCGTGTAATGCGTTTACACGCGCTGGTGTGTAAGGACCGCCGAGAGGCCTGGGTGAGACGCGGAAAATGAAATAGAGTTTGTCCGGATACGTGCGTGCGAGCATATATATATACAGGCACTGCGCCGGTGTCTGCGACTTAGAAAAATGTCCTTGGACGCGTGCGGGAGAAAGTTGCCACATCGAGCAATGGCCTGTTATAGTGCGCGGCATTTTTACGCTTCTCTTGCTTCGCGAACGATGTATCTCGCTGACGTGTTGTTTTTGTTTTCTCGTGTTTCTTTTTCTTTTTTTTTTTTTTTTTAATAAATGAATGTTTGCTCCGGTGGGTGGATCGTAAATCTTTCCGCGTTGGTGAATTTTCAGGTGATAAAGGAAGAGGGGGAGGCATATAACGCAGACGCTGAGCGGTATTAGATGAGCTTTCGGGGATTAGGATGATGCTTTTATTGTTGAGAAAACTAGTATAGAGCAAAGCCCTATGTGCCTTAGAGTATTAATAAACCTGCGCTGGCGTCTTGGAATATAATGAAAGCGTTAGTTCATATGTAAATGTAGTAATACTCTAATATTGCATAGACTTTATTTATCAAATACGTTTTCTTATTCGTATATATAGCAGCGTCAGCTTATTACATCGTTATATTCTGGTGGAAAACAAGGTCGCTTTTAAACAATGTACACATTGTCTTGGCGTATTTCGAAGTTTTAATTAAACGTAGAAAATAGATATAATATAGTATCCGACGCGAGAAACGTCATTGTTAGAAATTACAATGACACCCCTGCAGTTGACCAAATTGGTTAATTACAAGCGTGTAATAATTAAATTTATGCATTAGAGAGCACGACTGGAATTAGGCCAACTGGGATTTGGCAATGACGGGGAAACGTTATCGCGTCAGTCACAGAAACTCGTCTGTCTCTGTTTAATAAACACAATTTTGGAATTGGGGTCGCCTTATATTGTCACTCAAATTCGAGCTTATTCTATATTCTCTAAATTAGTATAAAAACCAGAAGATCAACAGAAATTTTTTATCCGAAAAAAATAAGATTCAGACATTTTTCCAGCAAATCTTTCACCAACACCACCTTTTATACAATTTGTCTACCTTAAAAAAAGGCTTTGATTGGTTATTTAGTCACTGAATGAATAAAAATAATTACTCTTAAAATATTACTCCAATTAACGAATGACCCCCGTTCCTCGGATAAATACACACCCCCCCAAAAAAGAGCAGGTCAACAACGTCAATCAGTCACGCACCTCTAAATCGGAAAAATACAAAACGATCGTTCCCATCCGTATGCATGTATGTGTGTGTGTATCTGCACGCGATCACGGAAGCGAAGCTGGCATGGAGATAAGTAGGATGCCATATTGATTGCGAGTGACTCGCGGCCGCGCGAAGGGGAGGGGGGTGGCGCTATATATACCTCTCGTGCGGTCGCAGTTCGAAAGTGAGCCCTCTCGCCGCCGAGGGGGTGGTGGCGGGCGGAGGCGCCGCTGGTGCCAAGGGAGAAGGATGGGGTGAGCCGCTGCACTCGCATACACATGGGCGCCCGCACACATACACACAGAGCTGGCGCCGCGCGCGAGAATTACCGGATCGATATTAAGTTGCGATAGTTCCCGCTTCTCACTGTGCAAGGCGCTTCCCGCAGCCAGGCCGCTGCTGAAATTACCCAATAACCTCCCGTATATTACCTGGCCCGATTCTCTCCCCGTTCTCGATAAATTTCGCTCTTTGTCTATGTCTGTATATGTGTGTAATAAAGTGATGGCTTGCCCCGATCGTTAACATTTTCGCGATGAGCCTTTTTCACGTTATAATGTTCCTCTTTCGGCTGGAAAAGAGAAACAAAGGAAGAGGAAGAGAAAAAGAGAGAGGAGAGGAATATCGACGGAAGAAGAAACGTCGTCGTGGCGGCAAGTTGTTTATCCGAGCGATCGATGCCCTCTGTGCACTCGTGCCTGTGATTCCGTTTTTTTTTCGACGAGTGAAATCAGGAATTTCATGTTGGAGTTTCGGGAGAAACCGTTTTAAGCTGCTCGTGGCAACTCACTCCTTTGTTGGTGGCGAGTGGAAGCGGGAGATGGTAATTATTGGGGAAAGTATCGATTGGGTGTTTCGGGGAAATTTAAATTGGTGGTCAGCTATGTTGCGGTGTGCATACTTAAAAAGAGATGGGGGCTCAGCGGGTTGGCTAGACATATATTGGATTGATTCGGAAATGATCGTTTGATAAAAAATAAAAGTATTGATTTGTATAGGCATATGTTTCAGGTTTTTTTTTTCAATTGAATATTATTTGATGATAATAAAGAATATTGAGTAAAATTGGAATATTTGTTAAATTGTTAAACTGGAAAAATGTTTTCTTTATAATATATCTCACTATCGTAAGCTGCAAACGATCATCTCTAAAAAGCTGTTAAAATAACATTGTAAGAATACTTTTAATAGTTTCTTAGAAATATCTTAACGATTCCTTAGGGGATTTTACAACATTACACTTATAAATGGTGTTGACTTCTAGTGAACGGCAAACGATAATACTTCTGTCTTATGTATTGTATTTTTCGTAATGCAACGCTTTAAATTTAATGTTCCTTTGAAAATTTATGCTTTGATGGCATTAACAAATAAATCGTTATATTTTTCTACAGATAAAAAATTATGGTAAAATATGCACGAAATATTTTTTTTCTGCATTAATTAAGCAAATTCTTATAACCTACTTTACTACCAAGTTTAATATTTTTTTAATTAGAGAAAATTAATTTAAGATAAAAATATTAATGTGACAAATGTAAGTGGTTTTTTAGTCTTGTTATCAAAGTAAGTATAAATCTACAACAAAATCGCTTCATAAATTATGGCCTCTTGCATTTATTTTTATCCTCACAGGACTATCATGTGGAAAACAAGCGTGAGGAAATATCTCACACGTATACGACCCTTCGTTTGAAAAAATTGTCTCTCACGTCGCGCGTCGAATGAAAATAACGAAGGACACGTGCGCACCTCTTTGCACTATTTTTCTCTCGCTTCTTGAGTTTCCCGAGTTTTCATTGCACGCCAAAAGTATTAGATTTCTCGTTGACAGGACGGGAAATGCCTGCACATGATCTATTAAAAAGTAGTAGGGATGGATGGGAAGCAGGTAAAAAGTTGTAAAGCAAGAAGAGACCCATGAAATCTACACACGTGCAACACATATTTGAACTCGAACATATAATTTAAATATAAATCTCATTAGTCTAAAAATACGTAATTATACGTTTTCTTTTAACGATGAAAAATATTCTAACAAAATATAATTTTAAAACTTTTATAAAATTAAAGAAATCCACAGCTTTCAAAATTTATTAAAACATCAAAATGATGTTTCAAAATACCGAAATCTCAGAACATTTCGATTACGTGGAACCTCATTCCCAAATATTTATTTATCCTGTCCCAAAAATACGCGCCACACGCGGCGCCAATCAATTAAACAATTAAAACATTTATTTTCTCATTGACTGCACGCGCGTTCGCGAGTTTAGTGCCAGCCACGATATGCCTCGATTTCTAGGAAAGCCCCCGTGAGGCCTTTCGTCGTCTTCTTTGACGAGTTGTCAACGCCCGACGTCTGGCGCTTCGCGCCCCGGCATCTCTCCGAGACAGCAGCGTAAACAGAGGAAGCATCCGCTGGCCACGCGGGGACTTGGCTGCGCTGAGTTTCCGGTGAAAAAATTTGTTCTCTCCTGGTGTGAGAGGTCTGTCTCACGCGTGTTTTCGGTTAGCAGTAATTTAAGATAAGTCAAACAAATCTGGGAGGGGGCCGGTGCAAGTGTTTCTTCCGCGGCTTTTCAGCTGAAAACGTACATTTTCTCGCGCCTGCCTCGAAAGTGTTGTGATTGTGGTAATTTGATTATAATTAGGAATTCTTCGAAATTTCCCTCGAGAAACATGCCTTTTTTATTTTTAAAATTGCCTTGGTAGGATATGTGGTTTACTTTTAGAACATTGTTTGTATATTATAGCAATAATATCTTGTGTATAAATGAATTTCAATATTAAATTGAATTATTCTCATGTTGTACAAAGAATATCTCTCCTTTTCCAAAACTTGTAATAATTTTTAATGAAAATCATTAATAGTATACAGCAGAGCTTTTTGAAGTTTATTAATTAAAAAACATGAATGTTCTATCAAGAAGTAAACTAAATTATATAAAGACGAAACGTAAACAGGTCCGTCGTCTTTTAGACTCAGAGGCGCCAGCGATGTATAGAGTTCCCCATAAAGATGCACTGCTGATCAAAGGAAAATCGCAAGTACGTTTCGGCTTAACAGTTTTGCACGGAGTCTACCCCCCAAAGTGCGTATAAATCATTTAAGCAGATTTAACGCGGGGAAAATTAAAGTATTAGTTAGCGGGCGTGGGCAAGCGCAAAGCAGTGTATAGCCTCCTTGCACGACGGAAATTATATGGCGCAGGCAATATTTGCGCTTCATGTTCCATTAGGCGATGCCACTTTTAATGCGATTACACGGATTACTTATATGGAGACTTTGATTCTTTAGAATGGCATTTCTTTGTGAATTTTAGACAAGGGAACGCTTTGTTCTACTGATGACTTAGTAGTGAGGAAAGAACATTTGCGAACTCTTTTTTCGATAATTATAATAAACAATTTATAATTAATGGTCTGAGCGTAAATTTAATAACGCTGTTTCATCCTTCGAAACTTTGGAGCTATTCAGTTGAGGAAAAAAAAACTAAAAAAGTTCTCAATAATAAAAGCTATATATTAATTTTTATAGCCCTGAAACTGAAAGAGATCGTGTTGATGAGTCGTTTTATAATCAATATTTTTCATTTTGAAAATCGTAGCGTTGAAAAGTTTCTTTCGTCGAAATAAATATACCAACTATATGACTGAGAAACCCAATTATAAAGTCGGTGTAGTATTTGTTTGGATATTTTAAAAAGTTAGGGATTTTTTATAAGAACACTTGAGTTTCTAATATCTATATAACCCCTGGGTGCCTTTAAAATGAGAAGAAGTAGGAATTCGTTAAAAATTCATCTACTCTGCGAGTGCAGTTCAATACTCTGAAACCTTGCTGTTTCTCTCGCTCCCTCACGCAGGAGAGAGTATCACGACCCAGTTTTCCCTCTCTATCCGTTTCACCTCTTCACCCTCTCTCTATCTCTCTCCCTCTTCCTCTTTCTCATCTATGTCCCCGTCTCGCTCTATTCCGTGACGTATATTACGAGTGCGAAACTTGTCAGACTCGGTTGGAGCAGCTCGAAGAAGAAATTTTTAATCGAGAAAGTTTCGCGAAGCTCAGCATGAAGGCCAGAAAGAGGAAGAGAGAGAGAGAGAGAGAGAGAGAGAGAGAGAGAGAGAGAGAGAGAGGCAGAGAGAGAGGGAGAGGGAAAGAGAGAGAGGCTAGAAATCGCGCGATATACGGCGCGCACCACCACGAATTCATCCGGTAAAGAGACGAGGAAGGGAGAGAGAGGAAGCAAGTGCGCCGTTTTATTAAAAGGCTCAGTCCAGAACCGTGTGCCTCTTCGACGGAGTTAGCCTTTTGCCGAGTTCCCTCGTCCGTCTAGGCTTCTTTGAGTTTTGAAAGGAAAATACCAGCAAAGTTTTAGCTAAATTTTTATCCTTCGTAAGTGCAGTGTGTTTCTCATCATCGTATGTTCATGAGGTGTT
This sequence comes from Torymus auratus, assembly GCA_900474315.1. Classification (NCBI taxonomy): domain Eukaryota; kingdom Metazoa; phylum Arthropoda; class Insecta; order Hymenoptera; family Torymidae; genus Torymus; species Torymus auratus. Next base: position 15,277 of record UXGD01003982.1, read on the forward strand.
ACAAATCTAGACGTGGGTTGATCCGACTTAAACTGCTTAACGAATCGTATAATTTTGAATGTTTTTTTTTAAATATCGAAAATTAATTTGACTCATACAGTAATGAATTTTTCTAAATATGTAAACTTTAATCTTTGTTGTATTTTTTTTTTAAATTAAATTATTATACAATTAAGAGCAATCATATTATTATCACTAATAACTGGCTAGTCAAATTCTTGGTTTCACAAAATATCTCATAACTGCAACAAAGATGTTTTATTATATTTACAGGAAAACCCGTTTACTCGACTTCAAAAGATTTAAAAAATCCAGTAATTTTCCATTTTTCAACGGAATAACGACGTTGGGGCACCAGTTGTGCAATTTCTATTTATCCAGCGGCCACAAAGGACTCGACCGAGAAAACAATTAAAAGATCTCTCCCGCTCATTGCGAAAGTGACATTCTCTCTCTTATCCTCCAGAATAAGAGAGACAGAGGTGGAGATGGAGAGAGGGAGAGAGAGAGAGAAGACGAGGTTGAAAAGCCCCCCGTCGGCCTTCTCTCAACCACCCAGAGCAAGGGCTGCTGCTGCTGCTACGCCGCGGCCATCACGCCATCAAAACCCTCACTCTCCTTGCCTCCACCCTCGCGGCGGCAATACCAGGCCTCCGCCGCGCACAGCGCGCGAGGATAATTGGTGTAATTTCTCGAGGACTGATATAAACGCTCGACGTCGCGCAGCCGCCGTCTCTCTCTCTCTCTCTCTCTCTCTCTCTCTCTCTCTCTCTCTCGCTCCCGCGTGACTAAAGCTCCTGACGTATTACAGCTCCTCGCTTACCTACATACGCGCGCTCGCCCGCGTACATGTGTATAAGCGCGAGCGTTCACTTCAGGGGTGCCCGCACACGTAGACACACATACACACACACACACACACACATATATATATATATATAGAGGTACACAGTGTGCCGGTACAATAGCGCGCTTGCCCGGCATTGTGTCGACGCGCAAGCTCCTCCGGCCCCTGATGAGAGAGGAGGGCTGCAGAGAGAGGGGTTTACAAGCGAACGTGCGTTCGCGTGGCGCCACTTTAAAGTGAATTCCCTGTGTGTGTGTGTGTGTGTGTGTGTGTGTGTGTTTGCGAAAGCGGCCCGTTAGTAATATAACGCGTCGAATCATAATGGCCCTCTTTAAGACGTTGCCCAAAGTGGGCCCGGCAGCTTCCTTGCGATAGTGCGCTCTGCTTTGACTCGGTAAGCAAAGCGTTTATCAGCAATTAAGATGAATCTCCAGACGGAGGTTGTTGTCACGTTTGGCTCACTGTTTGGATTAATGTAGAAAATTAATTCCGAATATGTTGAAACTATTTGATTGTGAACTAACGGTTATATCACGATTCGTCATTTTGTAGGTAAAAATATCAATATGGAAGATGTCGTTGTCGTTGAAATCGAAGGCGTAGATTTGTACAAGTAGTTGTTAGCAAAGAGAAATAATTTATACGTAACTATATATAATGGCTTCTAAACTAGGTACTCTTTAGAAGGTATTAGCTGCTACGCATGGGTAATTACGCCTGCAGAACTTGCTTACTGCATTATATAGAAAATAGTCTTAGAATTCATATAATTACATAGAATAAAAATAATTATGTATGACCAATTACAGGTATAATTTTTAAATTAAAAATGAAAAACAGCAAATGCCCTCGCATGCTTCTTTTATGTAAATTATAAACGCTATTCATACTTTACGATGAAAGATGCGAACAATCATCTTCGTGCGAAGTACGTTACTATTAATTACACGCCAGTTCTCGTCCTTTTGTCTGCTGCCAATTAATGCATATCACTTATACTAAACCGCAAGTGCATAGAAATCATTTCAGGCAGTTAATTACTCTCTGAATCCAAGCACTTTAAGATACTTACACCTAAAGCAGGAGCTGAGAGAAATTATTAAGTACAGTGTAATGATCACTGTCTGTTCCTCAGTATTATAGCATTTAATTATTACACGATTTATAGCGTTGAAAATTGTTTTTTTCAAACTGAATATTCAATAATATTGAACTTTACTTTATCGAAATCAATATTAACTTATAATATTTAGGAGTTTCACTTTACGCTTGTTTCAATATTAATACATTATGTTTTGGTAACATTGTTCATTGAAGAATAAGAATTTTTCAAGAAACTATATAGAAATTACTATATATTTATTTCTAATTACACAATAAAGTGTATGTATTTTCAATGTAATATTTTACATTTATTTTGAAAAATATAAATGCAGCCAAATAATATTTTGCTAATATAAATTATATCTACTATTATATTTCCAAAAGAAACAATTAAAAATTATACATAAAAATATCTATTTATTTTCAACACAAATGAAGATTTAAAAACCGCTGTCAATTCATTGGCATTAGCTTCCTCAAACTTTATTTAATAATTCCTTTAATTAACTTTCACTTCCAATATTTAAAATTCATCCGTTCCAAATTTCAGGGTGATTGGATAATTTTGGCTCTTGTTATCATGCGACAACGAAAACGCAAATTTTATAAAATAATTTTTTTATAAAAAACAAATAAAGTTAATCTTTTGAAATTTTAACCACATATAGCCTTCAATTAGTGTAATGACTGGTTAAAATTTCAAGTCCATAAATAAAATATTTTTTGAGATATAAATTTTTGAAATATTAAAAAGTTTTCATAAATAACAAATGACAGAGTGAAAATATTTTAAATTTGAAAAAAGGAAAATATAGGTAATTTAACCCTTTCGTACCGTATGGGTCCTGTAGGCCCCACTTTGCTCAACAGGCTGTCGAAAACTGAATTTAAATAATTTCTTAAATCTACCCATTTAGGAGTGTTCTTTTATTCAAGAGGAAGCCCTCTGGCCATAAAAATTAATAGTATATTACACACCCAGGGAGGAAAAAACTTGTGCAGTTCATATCTCGTGGAAATTGCCACCCGAGCCAAAGGCGAGGGTGGCAAACACGAGATGTGGGCTGGACAATTTTACTCGCGTGGAGTGTATACTATTTTTCCTCACATCGAGGCCGAAAATGCCATGTTTCCATTTCGGAGCCGGGCGAGAATGAGGCACTTTCGACTCGGTGTGAGGAAAAATATATATATATTTTTTTTTTCGTTCCGTTTAGTACATTAAAAAAGGGCTTAGCGATGAAAATTGGAATTTCACGAAAATTCGGATCTTGAATGGTTTATTTCGAGTTTATTTTCGAATAAAAAAAGG
>UXGD01003983.1:0-18534 GCA_900474315.1 Torymus auratus
GGATGGGAGTTTGCATAAGTGGTGTGAAAATTACGTATAGTATAGTGAGGTTTCTGAGATTCGTGCGGATAAAAAACTATTCATTTAACTTCATGTTTATACTAATAATATTAATTTTGTGTGGAGATTTAGTGTTTCATAGTATAAAATAACTTGAGAACAAAAATTTAGGTATAATTTTCATTGTTTATAAACTTTAATTAATACTGAAAAATTATTTCGATGCATACCACCCTAGTGGAAATATCATTTGTTCAAAACTGTTTAAAATTGTTCGAAAATGCGTATTTTTTAAACAGTTTAAAACAGTTTTAAAGAGTTATGAACGATTTTAACAGTTTTAAATGGGTTTTAACAGTTTTAAACGATTTTAAACAGTTTAGAACAATTTAAATTCTTAATTATTAATACTAGATAAAACAAAAATTCAAAACTCTTTAAACTTTTCAAAATTGTTCAAAACCCTTGAAAACTGTTTTAAACTGTTTCAAACAAATTCTTATTGTTAATACTATTTTCACATAAAAGCTCAAAACTGTTTAAAACTGTTCATACTGTTTAAATCTGTTCAAAACTGCTCTAAACGTAAAAAAATACGCACTTTTAAACAGTTTTAAATAGATTTGAAACAGTTTTAAACAGTTTTGTACAAATAATATTTCACTAGGGCAACACACGGTAAAAAATAAACAGTAAATCTTGCTGTTTTGCATAAGTTAAATCAACTGGATAAGGAGAAAGTAGAAACTGCTTTAAAGAAAAGTAGAATTTCCTTTTTTTTTAAATATTAGAGTAATCAATTGTTTATTTGAAATGCATATCAAAGGATAATGCCAATCTTACTTTACTAAAAAGTTAATTCTACTTTTTCTTATGAAAGTAAAATAAACTTGTTTTTATACAGTTAAATCAACTGTGTAAAATGTTGAATTTATTGTCTTTTTTCCGTGCATGTTAAGAATGATTTTGTTTGAATGCGTGCTATTATGTGTGCACCAAAAATACGGGAACATTATAGTAATAGTAATAGTTATTTTATTGCAAATCTGAGTAATCTACAAATGATATAAGATTTTTAAGAGTCGTGCATACAATAAAAATAAAAAAAAAATAAAAAAAAATAAATAAAAAATAAAAAACAGTTTAAAAATAAATACAATAATTTCGTCAAAAATACAATTCTTAAAAAAAAAATAATAATAATAATAATAATAACAGCCAATTTGCGCTTTTCAGTCTTTTTATCTTTCGTACGAAATCACAGTCATTGCTCTTAAAAACTAAATAATACTACAAAGTAAGTCACAACCTGAAATTAGTGATATCACAGACAGAAACTCAGATTGACTACAAATACACGAAAAATGACTAGTTTTTAATGCATGAAGAGTACTACTGACTTAGGCAGGTACTTAAGAGTAAACTTAAAACTAAGATTAAAATACTAATTTTACATTCAGACTCCCCACTTACGCTGATAAATACATTCATTTAAATAAATAAATAAAATAATACATTAAAGAATAATTATACATACGTTTTTAACGGTTAATTAATTAATGATTCAATCTGAATTTAGCTAACTCAAAATATACAAGAAATTTTCTCAGTTGGAAGAATTCGAGAAAAAAAGGCTGAGAAGCTCCGATTGATGTTTTTGAATACTCAATTAAAGTCACATGTGCCATCATCACAGTTATACAATGATTGAGTCTAATTGAGTGTTCAAAATAACTTTACAAATTCTTCCAACCACGAACGTGCACAAGAAAAGGGTGACGATAATACGAGCAAATTGACATCCAACCCCCCTTCAATCTGAAATCGACTAACAAAATATTTACTCATTCCCGAACACCTTCCACCAAAGTGTCAACCCTACCGCGGCAATATCTCCCTCTTTCTTTCTCTCTCTTATTCCCACCCACCCCGGCGGCGACCCCGCGACATTCCGCCCTCCCCGATATCTAAAAATAGCCTCGGAAAAATCACCGCCAGCAGTCGCGAGAGAGAGAGCGCACGTCGACACACCCAAACAAACCCACCCTCTCGTCCCGCAAAAAAATCCGCGCTATGCATCTACACACACGCGTGACGACGACGACGAGCAAGTCGTCAACCCTCCCGCGCGTAAACATCTTTCTTTCTCTCTTTGTCCACCCACGCATCTATATCAGTACAACTAAACACACACACAGACGAAAGAATAAGCATTCTAGGCGCACCGCCAAAAGACGTAGGTACGGACACGCTAGCTCTCACAGCAGAGCGGCGGCATTGATCGCAACGAGCTCGCGTGCTCTCGCACTCTCCACTATACCCCGCGCCGCGTATATATTATACACTGCGGCTGCTAGCTCGCGCGCGCGAAAAAAAAAACAGAGAGCCGCACGGGCGCGATCCGAAACTACGTACGCGCGCCTGCCTGCTTGCCTCAAGGTCATGCCTCACAGGGTCAAGTAGCAGAGTAGTAGTAGTACGTATAGACGTACGTACGTACGTACGTTATACATATATGTATATGCGCGGTGTACGTACCGGGGTATTTGTCTGAGATCGCGCTGTCTGTCCTTGCCGTCGCTGTTGGTGAACCAGATCTCCAGGAGCTTCTCGACGCCCTCGAAGAACTGCACGCTGTCCGCGGCGTTCTCCTTGCCCCCCGTGCTGCTGCCGCAGTCCGATGACGCGTCGTCGATGATGTCCACAACCGTAGCAGCCGCTGTCGCTGGGATCACGACGGCGGCCGCCGCCGTCGCCGTCTCGGCCATCAGGGGGATGATGGTTGTTATTTGTCGGGGGTAGGTGCGGTGGAAATCAAAGGCGAGAGAGGGTTGCTGTTGCTCACACTCTCTTCTTGCGGTTTTTTTTCGATTTCTCTTCTCGCGCACACGTGCAGAGGTGCTGTGTTAAATCGTGGGTGTAAGTTGGTGTTGAGTAGTGTGTGTGTTGTACTCTCTCTCTCTCTCTGTCGGTTCTTCGAGGGGCGCCGATAACGTCGGGCTCTCCCCCTCGCACGTCTCTCTCCTCCTCTATTTCACTCTTGCCTTGCGCGCTGTCTCGCCTCGAGTGAGCCGCTGGCCGCGCGCCCGTATCGTTTTATATATCTCTCTCTCGTATCCGCGCGCGCGTATAGTGGCTAGCTCGCGCTCTCGAACCGCCCGAGATAATGCTGCCCGTAAGTAAGTATCGCTGCTGTGTGCGTGTGTGTGTGTGTTGATGTGTGTGACAAAAGTACACGAGCACGCTGCTGCTGGGGATTCTCAATATGTACGTGTATATATATATATGTATATATAGATGTGTATCTCTGGTGCGCGCACTATATATAATGCGTGTGTGTCTACTGCTGCTGTAGTAGCGCTAATATATACTTGTAATGCCGCGCGAGATGCGACCTCCACGGCGGTTTCGATTTCACTGAGCAGCAGCTCGACGGCGCGGCCGGACGACTGACTCTCCGCTGCTTGCTGATTCCGTGTATGCGCGTGTGTGACGAGAGAGAGAGAGAGATAGAGAGAGAGGGTAGCGCGCGCACGCAGTGGCTCCTCGTCGCACTTTGGGTATATCTACCTTGATGGATATGCGCGCTAGGAGTTGCGCGCCACGCCGGTTCGTCTGTCTCGCTCGCACCCGCTAGCGTGGACGAGGGATAGGCGATGATGATGACGGTGGTGCTGCTGTGTCGAGGTGATGATGATAATGCTGCCGGCTGATGCGGCGCGCGCACACATCTTTGATGTGAGTGAGGATTCGAAAGGAGAGGAGGTCGGGGAATAATAGTGCTGGAAGGATGAGAAAATATTGGATTAGATTAAGGGGGGTGTGCAGGTTGGCCTGGAGCTTTCGGAGCTTTTTCGTTTGGTATTCGTATGTGAATGCATTAGGTAGGGATGATGGTACTATTGGAATGTTGGTATTTTTTGTTGGAATAAGTGAAAGAATCAATTTTAATTTAAAAAAAAACTTGGTCTTGATTAGATTAGTTGCTTTATTTTTCTATATATAAAAAAGCTCTATTTTGTTAGGCTTTAAAGTTACCATGTTATTCTTAATTTTCATTGCAGCAAATGAAATCCTGGAAAAATATAGGTAACATACTTTATAAGAAACTTTATACAAATAAATTTTTCATGTCTTACAAAATATCTTATGAATTAATATAATTTTGGGGGGATTTTATTCCGAAGTAATTTTATGAGACAGAATGGTAGTACCTATCTTTGGAAAATGAATTGCAATTTTTACTTATCTTTTTTCAGCATAGGTAAATTAGTTTTAAAAATAGCGACTATTATTTTTTAAATAAAAATATATAAAGAAAATTTAAACAATCGTCTTTATATACCGAATGAAAATCAATTTATATACTGGTTCACTCGCTTAACACGATTCAATGGCTTCGCGTGCTAAGTTAGAGCCCTATTCGTAAATTGATGACACACATAAGTACTTAAGTTTTGAGTCTAGAAGATTCAAGAACATTTTGATAACGTCAAGTACCCCGATCGAGTACAATAAAAAATAAAATTAAAGTTTTCATTAAAATAGTTAAGATCGATTTTACTCCAGGCACAAAATCGTATTTCACAAACGATAGGAATCGTCCGCCGCAACTTACAATCAATCATTATAATCCGTTCTCATCTTATCACTTTCGACAAAAATTTTTTCATTACTGTAAATATCGCACTTCTTATCTCTCCGACAATGTATAAAAAAAAATACGAAAATACGATATAACCGCGTTTCGGCGACGATTGCACAATCTAGAATCATTTCACCCTCGTGAAGCCGACACGTGAATGATTCTTAAGTAGTTTGGCGAACTTAGATAAGGACCGGCCGCGATGTCGGCGAAAAAAATCTATGTGTATGTGATCTCAAGCGCGGAAAAAAGTGCGATAACCGCGCGTAGCGGATATTTTTAGCCGAACGGACACACACATTATGTGTTTTTCTCGTTGATGACGCGTCATCGGCGCCGCGTCGGAGAACGGGGATGATACGATTATCTTCTAACCCCTTACCGTGTTTCCAATAATTTTTCGACTCATCCGCGTGGTTTTTCTCGGCCTACGTATGACGTTCGTGGAATTTACATATTTTGTCATATACTACAATAAATGCGCATGTTTGCCAATGCACTTTTTTTCACTTTCACGTAGCTTTCCATCACGCGTCGTTCACTTGAAATTTCTCAGCTAGAATGATCCAGTTCCAACGCGAATATATCGCCGATAAATACTTAATTATCGTCAAAATGTAATGCCGTTGCGCTTATATTTAAATATATCCTTTTTAATCAATGCTCGTCGGATGGAAAGTATTTGAGATGTACTTATGCAAGTACATGATGTGCAGCGAAAGTCTGCCCGGTTGTTATCGCGATTTAAATATCACTTTTACTTGAAATGATAAAAATTGTGCAAAAACTTCATGTTTCGCAGTATCTAAAGGTTATCTTTTGAAATGAGATATTCTTCTTTTCTACTAATAAATATGTAGCTTTTTGGCTTTGTATATGTTCGAAAAATTTTAATCGGAATATTTAACGTTTTTTTGGAATTTTGTTATTAATTAAACGGTGAATGAGGCTGCAAGTCAAAAAATGACTACCTATAGATATTGTTTATTCCGGATGAGATTATCGTGGATTTGCATAATTATTTAAACAATGATTAGGTGTTAAACGATATTGATCTTTATAAAAATCTTTTATGACAGATAATATAGGCGGTCAGTCACAGAATTTTCCATGCTACTTCAATTGATGCAACAGTTTAATCCAGTCGCTATAGGTACAATGGCTACTTATAAATTAATCTTTTAAAACTTGAAAAATAAGGATGTAGTTTTCTGCGTCCAATAAAATGTTTGAAGTGCTCTTAATCATTGGAGTGAAAAGTGCATTTTTCATCTCTTAAAAAACAAAGTTGCGAAACCAAATAATTCATGGCTCTGAAGATTGTCTGCCACCGTGCGCGACTTTTTACGTTATTTTTCGGCACGTGAGTGAAACGGGACTGCGGCGGTGATAATACTTCAATCACCAATTTAGCATGTTGAGGAGAAATGATGGTTAAAATGAATATACGAATTTCTTACGAATAATTTATATTTTTTTTAAACAAAGTTCGTTAAGTATATGTAACTATTTCTGTAATCAGAATAATATTATCCATGTTCATTCTACATTTTCCCAAATCATGCGTTTAGAATTTGAGTTTCATACTTATATAATATTAAAATATACATATTTTATAATTCACTTCCGTTTACAAAGTCTGTATCAATATAACAGAAAAAAAAACATTAAAACATAGTTGATTTGAAATATGTACCAGACATTAATCTACTGTAATACAGACTTTGAAAAAAACGATCTACAATAAACTTTCATTCAATAATAATTTTGGAATCCCCCATAAAAGAGTATTTATATCAAAATATATACTTCAATCCATAACTGACATTATGGCTTCGATGTCAGGTATAAAAAATTTGGAAATCTTCGAAATTCCGTATTTTTGTAATTTAATATTCACTACTAATCTTAAAAGTAATCTTTCATTTCCAATAATGAAAAATATCTAATTAACTATCAATAAGAAAATAACAAATGGTACTCATACTCAATTCTCGCCAACATACCGTACGTATGTTAAATTAATATTACTCCATCTCCTTCAAACAATTTCTCAAATACATACTGCACACTTTTACACTGTCTAACACTCAACCGCTTTTAACGGCTTTCTTCGCACCCTGCTGTCCCTTTTTCGCAGCATTTCCCTTACCACCGGCCCTTTTCTGCTTCTTGCCCTTAGGTTCCTCCTTCGGTTCGGGCTTCTTCCTCTTTTTCAGGTTGGTCGTTTTGACGAGGACGTCATCGGTCATGGGTTCGATGATCTTACCCATCTTCGTCTTGATGGCTGGGGTGATAAGCTTGCTGAAGGTCTTTTCGGGCACGAAATCTCGGCCGATGGGTGCGCGCATGCTGGCCTCGTAGTCCTGCACGCTAGTGAAAGGGAAGGGCAGCTCGCTGACGAGATGCTTCTTAATCTTCGGGCACTTCTCCTCGATGATTACCACGTCGCCCTTGTTCTCGTCACGCCGCGGGGCTTCCTTGGGGAACTTGACAATGAAACGCTTTCGCTTGCGTGACGGCAGCTTGAGGTCCTTACCGCCCCAGCTGCCCCAGCCTGGTAGTCGCATGTCCACGTCTTCTGGCAGTGTTTTCTTTATCTGAAGAGGAGAATGTAAATGTTAGACCAAAGTATGAATTAAATTGATATATTTATATAGTAAAAAAATAATTAATTATTAAAGTTAACTTACCTCTTCTTCTTTTTCTTTTCTAAATTCGTCCACCACATCGTCGTCGGCAAACGCTTCACTTATTATCTGATGCTGATCTTCCTCTCCTTCACTGTCGTCTAGAGCATCGTTTTCGCCACCGATTTCATCAGGCAATACCGTATTTGCATGTTTTGGCTTCATATTCATGAATTTATTGGGATCGATTTCATTTGTCTTTGGTTTTGTCATCTCTTTATTAAAATCACTTATGTTTGTAAACTTTGCAATTTCTGGATTTTCTAACGGTCTAGCACTAGCCGATTCATCCATAGGTTTATTGATTATTGGTTTCAGATTCTGCTGTCCTTTCAACCCAAGCTTCTCGACGTCTTTGGTTTCATCGAATTTCTTTATCCTTCGTCCTTTCCTTTTTTCATTTTTCGTTACCCTTTCGAGCATACGTTGAACTTTGGCAAGTTTTCTATTCATTTTTTCCTGTAATTTATCTTCAGCAGAATCAAATAAATCATCGATATCGAACTCTTTTGTAGCGTTTAAGTTATTCTCTACAGCAGGATCAACAGGAGATATTGACCAACTTGAAGTGCCAGCCTTTACTTTTGGCTTTATCTTAGCAACTTTAGTTTTTGGTGATTTGATACCAAGCTTATCTTTTGAAGCTTTCTGTAATTTTATTTTCTGTCTTCTCTTGCTCTGCTTATTGCTTGTTTCTTCATCTTCAGATACATCAGAATCATGATCACTATATCCGTTTTGTCCAGGTAAATATTCTTCAATAACACCTTCAACAGGATTTCGGTTTTTAGTTATTGCTTTTATCTCAAGCTCCTCAAATACTTTTTTATTTTTTTCTATGTCATCTTCGTCATTCTCAGTAGTTTCCTTTTCCTTTTTAGATTTATTTTTTTCGTCCCAAAACTTGCGGTAGCCACTGATGAAGTTGTCGATTTCTGATTCAGTCTTTGCTCCATTTAACCAAGGATTTTCTTTATCAGTACTTGACAACGAAATAGGTTGATTTTCATCATCATCATCATCACTGTCATCATCCTTCTTTATTTTTTGAGTAAGTTCTCTACTGATTGCTAATTGTTCTGCTAATACTTGACGACTCTGTTAAGAAAAATATATAAATTAATTGATTTGAAATGAATAAAATTTTAAATATTGAAGTTGAATAAACACAAAAGTAATATATAATAAAATAAAGTTTATATGCAAAATATTTTGAAATTTACAATCTGTTTAAAAGAAAAATATTATTGTTTTTACCTCTTTATCATATTTAGCTCTAACTTGTTTACTCTTTGCCCACTGACCAGTACTTCTATGTCTCAGAGTCATACGTTCCTCTACTCTTGTTCTATCTAATTGTTCTAATTTTTCCAGAGCTGCTTGAGGATCAGTTTTCTGTAACTCTTCAAACTCCTTCAATGCTTTTTTAATTTTTTCTTTCCTTTGTATTCGGTGATACTTTTTACTCTTAATTTTATTTTGTCTTAGAGCTTTTGCTGCTTTGTAACTCTGTAATAATTAATTCTTAGTTATTAAAATTTTAAGTAGCATGGAATAGATAATGTGCACTAAATATCTACCTCTTGTGCTCTAAACTTTGCTGCCTCCTTTCTTCTTTCTAATATTTCTGCCAATGTCAGGTGAAATTGATCTTTATCTTCTTCTTCTGCTTCTTTTGGACCATTTACCTCTGCAAGTTTCTTTTCCAATTCTGATTGGATACGAAAACGTTTGACAAATGTATCTGTAGACTCTAATTTCATAGAAGAGTGACTTATTGGAAAACTGACGCAAGCTGCTGTTCGGTTTCTTGCTATAATTCCAGACCATTTTCCAAGCTCTTTTTTTGTATTTTCAAATCCCACCACACGTTTTATCTGTAAATAATATACAATATTAAAATGAAGAAAATAAAAAACAAAATTAAAATGTACAAAACAAACCCTTTCTGCAGTAGGTTTTTCAAAAGCTTTTGGTAGAACGGTGCTTTTGATTTCTGGAACGGTGAAGCCTTTGTCACTAGCATCAGTTTTTACCAAGGTGAAATTAGAGTTTTCAGGATTAGGTTCTTCTACTATATGACGCTTTACTCTGTACATAAATAAATATAGAATGTGATTAATAAATACATCTTATACAAGTTTTAGAAATGTTGATTAGTGTCAACACACTACTTAGCAAAATTTCGAAAAATGAAATAAATTAAAGATAATAAAACAATAGATCAGTAGAAAAATTATAAGAGATCCGAAAATTATCCTAAAATATATAAACATACCAGATATTCACGAGAAAATTAAATGTGTTTACTGAAAATCAACATGTGTGACATAACCTATGAAACGTTCACATACCTCTGACCCCTGTCCAGTTGACGTACATCTTCAACGAGTTTCCTATGATTTTCCGAAATCTCCTGATCGCTGTCTAAGTCGTATTCCGAGTCGCTCATCGTGTACAATTTATTTATTTAACGGGAATTCAACGATATCATCTGCCTGCACTCACTGCACGTGTGTAAACCTCCGTGTTTTTCAACATACAGGATACAGCGCCACTCGGCCGGCGGCGTGTTGAAATTTTATATAGAGATGTCAGCGTACCTACTTACTTGGAGCGTGAAAAAGGCACAACGCGCAAGCTTTCGCGGGGGCAGACGATGACTGGTACTTAGCTTGCTCCGAAATTGTTTATACGTGAAAAATTGAGTTTGTAGTTTGTGAGTCTCGCAATGTGTGAAACCTGAATGAATGTCGATTGTAAAGGTTCAATATAAGATGTGAAAAGGACAAATGTCAAATGCAGAGTGATATGAAAACGTCGACATAACCTTTGAAGTTAAAAATAAAATCTTCACTTTATTTTAACAGAAAAAAGAAAAATCAATAAGTGTATATTTAATATATTCAATTAAAATGGCTTACTTGTTTATTCTGGCAACATTTACATGTTTTGTAGATTTAATTGCATCTATTATTATCAAATTTGTAAGTATCTATATTTAATGAATGTACAGTAAAAATCAGAGGAGTTGTATACTTATTCAATTGTATGTTATTCACTTTTATAGATTTTGCAATGGACTTTCTCAGAATCAAATGAAGACCAAGTAGTTCGTAAGGATTTAATAGCATTAAAAAAGGAGATGGCTAGCATATCTATGGTAGATGAATTTTCAAGATATGCAAAGCTTCAAAGAAGATATAATAAGTTAGAGGTTGAAGCAAAAGAAAAAAGTACTAATTTTTATTTAATTTCTAAATTTGTACTTATATATAAATATTAAAATTGACATTTGCAAGGTAAATCATACTTTTATTTTAGTAAATACTCGATTATCATCAAGAATGAAATTGCGCATGTCATTAACCTATGGAATTCGTGTTTTAAATGTAAGTAAACTATTTATACATTGGAAATTAAAAACTAAATATATTAATTTTGTTTTTCTACTTTTCAAATTTTTGCAGGGTATTTTCACATCAATTCTTTTATTCCTCTACCGTACAGAGCCTGTTCTAATGCTTCCAAATGATTCCCTTTGGCCATTGGGTTCATTTTTCAGTTGGCCAACTGGAATTGAAAATAGTATCTCATTGCCTACATGGCTGCTTTTGATGAGGCTGACTGTATCCTCACACTTCAGGTTGAGTGCTTCGTGATAACTAAAAATGTTTAAGAAAAGTAACGATTATGCTGTACATACTAATGAAAACAAAAACATTTTATAAAATCAGTAATATTTAATTTGCTACTAGAAATTAGCAAAACTTCAAATAAAATAAAGATATTTTGAAATTATCGTTTATAAATTATTTCTTTTGTAACAGTACTAATTATACAATACAAAGAGCTTACTTTTTTTAAATTAAATGTTGTAAAGTTGAATTCGAAAGAATATCTGTAAAAGTTAATTATAAGAGTAGTAATTTATGTATTATATATTCTTATTTATATATTATATAATTTCTTATTTCGATTTGATTTTATAATTAAGGCGATGCGAGGCAGCGAGGCCCCCTTGTTACCGACGATTGCAGGGACCCATTTTTCTCTTTCAATTTTAAGGACAAATCTCTGACACGTTGTAGATATCAGAGCGATATTATTTTTAAATTGAAAACTTAATGAAAAAAACAGGTCCCTGCAATCGCCGGTAATGGGTGGAACTCACATCGCCTTAATAATATATTTTATTTATAACTGATAGTGGCATAACTATAATATAAGTGGTGGTCAAAGACATAAAATCTAATAGCAAAAAAGATGGTGTATTTCATAAAAGCATCAGTAAAATACATAATATGTGAATGGAAACATTTGCATACGTTTCTCGTTAACAATAATGTTGCATCTTACATTGACAATGTGAACGTAAAATTGATGTAAAATTATTCTTATATGGTTCTGTGCTATTCCATTTAAAAATACAAATAATGAAGAAACGTTCACACAATAAAGATCATTATTATACAATGAAGAATGATAAAAACATTCAATAAAATTATATATACTTATTATAATTTTCACTTTTTCAAAGTCCTTTATTATTACGAAAATCTTCATTCTCGTTTATAGTGTAGTCAAATAAAAATTCGGTCGATTTTTAAAAACATGAAAAGTTACCACGACAATGTTTTTGTAATAAATTAAATGTATTACCATTGATAATGAGTATGTATATCTTATAAAGATTTTAAGGTATGAGTACAAACGAATTATTTTAAAATCATTAACAATGTAAGTGCTATCGGTAAAGATGAATATGAAGATAGATAGAAAGATAAAAATAACATGTTGTTAACAGTGAGTTTTTTAAATTTAGTATGACAAATTAATGTGATATTGCTTTACATTAAGTTTTACATTGATGTTTTACATTTTAGGATTTTCTAATAAGTTTTAAAAATTGAAATAGCAACTTTGAATTATTCTACATTTGAAAGTTTTGTTTATAAGAAACTTTTATGACAATTAGATATATGCGAATTTTTAGCAACCTAAAATTTTATCAATAGATATTTTTAAAAACAATTTTTTTTTCATATCCATCTTTATTAATAACAGTTATACAGTTTTTAACACTTAAAAAAGTTTTTATCCTGTAGAAGCGCCTATTGACATACATATACAGCGTTACAACCTCTTCAATTTTTAGGTGGCAATGTTGATCATGTTTTTTCCCCCAAATTCTTGAAGATAATCGAAATAAGCACCATAACTATTTAAGATAAATTTAGAATAATTTGAATGACATGAATTTTCAATTAGCATGTACATTTTTTATAGACAATTAATAAACCTTTGATGAGTGCACACATACATTCAGTCACTATATGCATACAATTAGTAATGGCATAAACTGTTCAATTAATGTCCACTAAATAATGTTGAAAAATCAATTTATTCAATATTTTAGAGACAAAGTATATAATATGCAATTCTTTACAACTAAAACATAAATTAATTTTTTCAACTTATGAGTTGACTTAATTCATTAGCAGACATATTGATCACATTTTACACATATAGA
This sequence comes from Torymus auratus, assembly GCA_900474315.1. NCBI lineage: Eukaryota > Metazoa > Arthropoda > Insecta > Hymenoptera > Torymidae > Torymus > Torymus auratus. The sequence continues at coordinate 12,869 of UXGD01003983.1, forward strand.
TGTGTAATGTTTCATAATAAAGTCTTGAACAGAGCAGATATTATTTGTAGTTTTAGTTTAAAATAGCCTTAATTACACTTGGCTCGACAATGGACACATTATTCTTCATTAACATTTGACACTCACACATACAGATGCACACATCGATGAAGTAGTTAAGACTGACTAAAGTGTCACTGATGCTTTCCTTCATTTTCTCATAGGAATTGAAGCATCATTTGTCTTTGTGCAAAAACTGCTATGCAAAAGAATCTAATAAACTTTCATTGCTGTGCATTCTGATAAAAATGTTGACAGCAAATGAGTCAGACTAAAGATACATGATTTTGATAGTCTTAATTTTCATCACTGTTTTCATGTTGCCAATATATACAATATGTAATCATATGCTAGATTTATGTGAGCTGATTGCCTTAAAACATCATAGGCCTGCTGGTATAGTATTATCTGAGCTTTTATACGATTTATAAGTATCAATGCATTACTGAGATTATTACAAGTTACCTTATAATCATAAAATTTGATACTGAAATTATTCATTTTTTCATTTAAAATAGATACTAACATTAGATTTGCAAATAGCTGAAAATTGTTACAACTGTTATTAAATTTCCCATTATTGTAAATCATTTTTGTTTTAATGATAACTGAAAAACACATTTTTTAATAAATGATAAAAATTAACTTTATTTTTTGCGAGATTTTAAGGTAACGATTTTTATTCTTTTTTTTTTGTTAAACTTTCTTACAAATACTTTCTCTACTCACTTAAAGGTAATTATTTTATTGAGACAATTTAATATCAGTTCTTAAAATAAATAAGACAACAAATGAAATTAATAAAGCTAAAATGATTCATGTCATGAGGGTTTTCTTCCATATTTCTAAATGTGTAATTTTATCACTTGGAAAGAAGACAAAAACTTTTGGAAAATCTTCTTCGATGTCTGCTTGAATATTTTTTACAAAAAACTTTCACTTTGGACTGATTAACAAGGCCACTATGAGTTTACCATTCACTTAACTTTGACATTAAAATTACATGGAAGGCATAAGCAACGTAGTGATATAATTTTTTTTAAAAATATTATTTATAGGACGCGGGATCACAAGTTTAGTAAAGCCCAGGTGCATTTTATACCAGTCAGTATATTCACGTAATTTTCGCACCAGCTGTCGATTCTTGATGGTGGAATCGACATCAGATCGACTTAACAAAAGAATCAGCCGAAAAATGTTTTATATAGTAATACTACAGTTTATCTGATTGACGAAAAAAATTTTTTCTTATCACCATTATTACTTACTAGATAGGTTACAAATTTTTGTTTTGTCATTCGAGTCGTTATATATATCACGAATGCATTTAGTTTGAACAATAAATACATAGTACTTTGCGCTTTATAATTTTTATAAGAATGAAACTATATTCTCTGTATTACGAATTGAACTTTTGTAAGTTATTTCCTTGTTATATAATGTATTATTACAAAATGTTATTGTTAACATGCTGTGTTGAAATACAGCTTTCATCGTTTTATTTTATTTTTTTTTATTCTGCTAGCAATGCACGCAGTTTTGACTTATTTTATTTTCATGATAATATCACCAAAGGAAACAATATATCACCTATCTGAATATTTATAAAACCTTTAGTAAACCCATTTACATGCTACTCTTAACATAAAAATGACGGAGGAAATACGCGATTTTCTCATTAAATTGTCCATTGGATTCCAAAAGCATAATTTAAATTCTTATCAATGCAAAGAATTTTAAAGCGATTGATCATTTTTTGTTACTCTTACAAATACTGTTTTACATCATATTGCTGTATAGAATGCCGTAAGCAGCTTGATATAAGGTGAAAGAATACAGAGCGACTACATGGTACTTGCTTTACTAATAAAGTTTAACAAATTTAATATAATAACTCTTAATAGTAATTAGTAACGAACAATAAAAGAAAAATCATGATTACAGAAACATTATCTCATGCCTATGACTCTAGTAAATGATCAATGCTGGTAATTCAATATTTTTCATTTTGATTAATTTTGAGAATAAATTTCAGTACTTTTTTGTTTATCATTGAATGAATTCACATGCTGAAATCAGAAAAATAATATAAAATAGGCAAATCAAATAAGTAACAAAAAAGTTAACAAATAATGTTAGATTTTTTAATAATATTTTTAAATTAATAAATAAAAATAAATAGTTATTTTATAATATAGCTGAGATAAAGTAAAAATTTTGAAATACCAGAATCATCTTGTAATTTGAAGAACACTAAAATGTAAGCAAGTACCTTGTGATTGTAGTTTACACGTGTAAAATATGAAGAATATCTTGGCAGAATAGTTACTTGTAACCAATTTATGTTTTTGCAATGTCCATAGGACATGCTCCTGAAGTATTAGCCTGTGTATTAGCTAATTGTGGACCACCAGGGCTCACTATAGTTGGTGGAATCGCCGGTTTAATAAATCTATCCGATGCGCGTCTACTAGACGGTGCTAAAATATGACCCTAAAATTTTGTTTCATTACTATTTTTATCTAAAGAAATATATTGTAATTGTACTAGTTTTTAAATCGGTTTCAAGCAGTGACTTTTTTCGTAATATAAAAAAAACTCAGAATGTACTTACCCCTGAAGGAGGAGATGAACTTGCAAACGGAAGATTAGCAGTCGGCTGTCCACACGCATAACAACGATTAGCATTCAAATTTTCTCGAGACGTTGAACCTGCAAAATATTTTTCGCAAATTTAATTTTCTTTTTCTATACCTGAAGAATAGCATATTAAAAGAATTTGTTTTACCAGGACTAAGTGGTCTAGAACAACTAGGAGAAGGATTATAGGGCACTGGGCTTGAAACAGTTCGTCCCCTCATGCTAACACCCGACATCACAGTTTCGTTGTAATGGCGCTCCTCTTCCATTTCCAAACTATAAAAAAAGTACAATTGATTATTATATATTGATTACTTATAAAACACGTAAGAACATATAAAATTAATGTCATGAAACTTTGAAAATTTTTCGATCGCTAAAATTTACCTAGATTCTGATTCCGATAAATGTCTACATAATGCTTCACGTCGCTCAACTTCAAGTTGTAATTTTCTTTGAAGCCTCAGATTTTCTTCACGAATATGTTTTTCTTCATTTACATACCGCTGCATCTTTTCTGTATCTGTAAATAATAAAAGAATTGAAGCTAATTAGGAGACATTTTCTTATATTAAGCTAATTAGGAGACATTTTCTTATATTAAACATTTTTTTGCTACGAGCAGAATTATTTACAACAGCGAAAAACCCCTGACAACAAAAAAATAGTCTATTTCGACGGCTGAGCGGAACAACGTCGTATCTCGGCACGCGGACGAAGTACGTCGTATCTCACCGGGCGGTTGAAGAACGTCATATTTCGGCGCGCGGACGAAGAACGTCGTATAATGTATAATATCGCCGTATACTGGCCACGTACTGGCCGTATAAGCGCTGAGCTACGACGTTCTCCGTCCACGCGCCGAGATACGACGTTGTTCCGCTCAGCCGTCGATTTGCGGCTATAACTTGGTAGGATTTAATTTTACACAAAAATGTTATTTGCAAAAGTTGTAAATAATATTAAAATAAATTTTTTTCCATTTAACATTTCTTTCTACAATCAATGTACCGATTTTAATGTATATATCGGTGCCCCGTACGAAGAAAAGCACAACTCAGTCGCCCTTTACGTCCGAGTCGTGCCTATCTGCGTCCGAGATTTTGAGCTGTGCTCGTCTTCGTCCAGCTCCGCGAATAGTGCTTTTCTTCGTACGAGGCGTCGATATAAGAAGAGCATAGTCATCCTTCAGGATATTCTTCGAGACTCATTCTTGTTGAGCTAAGTAGATCTATGATAGTATATTGTGTACCAAGGGCGTAAAGTGGACCTTTTTAGACCGAGGGTGGAGTTTGCAGTACGAGTCGTTGATGAGTTAGCATGAGCCAAAATTTGTATTTTTGTAATAAAGATTAGACAATAAAATGATAGATTAATAAAAAATAAAACTAAAATTTTTTATCATTGAAAACGTAAAATACACTAAAAGATATTGATTAGGAAAGGATGAAAGACACTCAGATTAGTAAGAAAGTTATAGTATTATATCACGCACCATGGGAGCAAATAAAGAATGCCTCAAATCGCATGTTCATCACCCTTGTCTTCAGCTCGGGTGACAATTTTTTCCTAGTGGGCCGAAAGTACTACTTTCGCTCCCGGCTTTCGATCACGAATGTTGTATTTTCGGCCTCGCTAGGCAAAAAAATCGTGTACGCACCATGGGAGCAAATAAAGAATGCCTCAGATCGCATGTTTGTCACCCTTGCCTTCGGCTCGAGTGACAATTTATTTCTACGTAAAAATAATATGCATCAACAATCTCATATGAGATCTCATATATTATTTTCACGTGGGTTTACATGCGATCTGAGACATTCTTTACTTTTTCTCCCTTGGTGTGTAATATACTATTACTCTCTAGGTGTGTACTATATTATTTCTAGAAGATAATTCAGAAGTCCTAAAGTGATTTTTCACCATACCCTGACCGAAAGTGCCACTTTCGCTCCCACCTCAAAATCGCGAATGTGGTATTTTCAGCCCGGGTATGGTGAAAAATAGTATACGCTCCACGGGAGTAAAATTGGACAGTCCATGTGTCGTGTAAATTGCCACCCGAGCGGAAGGCGAGGTTTTTTCGAAGTTTTTTCGTCCTTAGGTGCGAAATATACTATTTTTTTACGCACCGGAAAAAAAACTTGTTTGCCCGGCAGGCGCAAAAAGTATTTTTTTGTAACACATGCACGATTTTCGTCGTTTTTCGGCCTAAAAAGAAGTCTTAAATAAATCACTGTTTTTTTAGCGATTGGATAAAAAAATACTATATATTTTCCCGGCAGACGCAAAAGGCGAGCGCACATGGATTCTCGTGCGTCCACTACTTTAAAATTCCGCAAAATCGGAAAAATTAAACTTAATCCACTATAAATTTGTGAATGCATGTTTCTTATGATTTTTATTCAGAGATAAATCCAGTACTTATATACTATTTTTATTTAAAATTGAACATCTTCTCATTCGAAAAAGCTATGAATATCAATTCTAAGAATAATAATGATGTTATTATTAAGTACTATATGAATAATTACGTTATTATAGCCTGATCTATGGAAAATATGATTTTGTATAAAGTACGTTTGATTTGGAACACTTTGTTACTTTTTTCATAAAAAAAATTCTACCCATCTTACCATATCAATTATTTAAAATTTTTTAAATAAAAAGTGCTAAGTAGATTGAGTACATACATTTTGTAATGGAAAAAAGAAGAAATACAAAATTTGCAAACTATTCGTTCGCACCTCTACTTTCTAGTTGATGCTTTTAGATCGGATTTTTCGAAAAAAAATGGCAATTTTTTCGGACAAATTCTTCATCGCAAATCTTGTGTGGAAACTATGTAAGTATGTAGATGTATAATTTATAGGTTGAAAAAATATTATTATATAATAATACGTTACTATTTGAAGTATAACATTTTCATAGTGGTGGAATGGTAAGGTTCAGTAGTGCCTTACATGTGAAAACAAAGTTTTTATATGGAG
>UXGD01003984.1:0-10768 GCA_900474315.1 Torymus auratus
TTGAATGAAATAAAAAATGTATCAAGACATATAATTTTTAAAAGTCGAAATACTTCAAAAATTTTCGTCCGATTTTCAGTTTTGGGCGCTTGAACTGTTTGTCTGGTGTACCTTGGTAAAGATGTTATCTAAAAAATAAGTAAAAAATCGTTCATAGTAAATTATTGATATTTTAAGTAATGGACTAACTTTTGACGTGAACGATATAGCCAATACAACCTTAAGATAGTGAATTTATACATGTATTAACAAAATATCAAATGTAAATACTAAAAGTTATAAAATTGTACTTACTTCCTGTAAATTTACCGCAGTCAAATGTGGTGCCTACCTCGTTTTCTATAAAAGTACAATATTTTTACAATGATTAAAACAAAGTTGCGTAAGTAGCTTTTAATAACAAAGCTTAAAAGTAATGTGAATAATAAAAAAATTGACTAACCAATATTACATTCATTTTTATAATTCAACAATACACCATAATATTTACTTTATTTTGAAATAAATAAAATAAAAATACTATACAAATATTTTTTTCATTACTTCTATAAATAAGTTAGCAAAAAAAAAAAAAAAATAATAATACTGAATCACGTATTAAATTTAATACTATACTAAAATAAGAATATTCTCGACTTACGTTTATCCATCATTAATGACTCAAGTCCTTGCACAGTCAAATTCGCAGACTTAATGTTTGTATTGGAACTTGGCAATGAATTTGATGCTCCGCATTCTATAATCAAATCTGATGATGGTGATGAGCATGCTCCGCCACTCTCCGATACACATTTATAACATCGTATGGCTGAAGCTGAAAAATATTCAGTGAATGAATATTTTATATGTAAATAAAACTGAAATCTCCAGTGCTTATAATATTTGGCAAGTTTCAAATTAAGTTTTGATTTAAATATTTTATTTATAATAAAAATGGGATTGGATATTTCGTATAGAGTTCTTTCTCAAGAAGATAATGAACTTGAGTTTTATGTATTGAAATGTTTCTATTTTTCAGTTTTGTAAGTAATTAATAAATTTAAGCAAATTATTTACGACACTTTTTAAAAACTCAGAATAAGAAAGGTAATTGTATGTACTCAAAATGGCACATACACACGCACGTAAACGCACACCTCTCGTAGCTTACTATACAGATTATAAAGGTATTTTTTTAATTTAAACATTTCTTAAGAACAAAATAAATTGTTTTTTCCAAATTTTGCTTGTATATAACATACTTCAAAAATATTGTCCATTTTTTCAGACCTCGGGAATATTTAACAAAAAGCTAATTTTGTATTAAAAAATAATATTAGATTCTATCTGGTTTTCTTATAATTCTGATATGTATTCTCATAAGTCTGATATCTTGTTTTGTTGACGAATAATAAAAATTGAAAAGTCACCCAACACAGATACACGCAGTTTACACGTAATGTATATTTTAATTCAATAACACGCAAGCATAGAGATTCCAATGAATTTTGAAGTTTGATCAATTTCACTGTTACCAATTTTTAATATAAAGAAAAAAAAATAGTTCGCATTTTTATTATAGTAAATCATTTTTCTGAAAAATGTCAAGTTTTGATTATAATTTACCTTCATTGGCCGAATATAAGACAAGCAATGCCAGCGCAAGAAAATTTTTTAAAGATAACTTTTGAGAATACATTGTTACTGCTTGAAGGGAACTCCGCAACTGAGTAAAAATTGAGTGTTACACCGCATAAAAAGTCACCAGCAGCAGAAAGAACTATGAGTCATGTATTGTCAGATCGTATACTGAGCACAGAGACTCTTTATAACCTATCAGTTTATAAATACTTCGTGTAAAGATTAGATAAATTTTATAAAGATCAACAAGGTATTTTAATAAAACGTTTAAACAAATGGAAGCTTCCGAAAGTATTTTTTATTTATTTCTATGAAAATTACTTTTTTTTCTAGAAAAATTCATCCAAGTATAACAATAAATAAAGAAATGCACGTTCTTTATTATAATTTATTCTCGGGATCAGTGACAGATTTAATGAACATAAAAAGTAATAATAGAGCGGGTTAATACAGTGTACTCTTAAAATAATTTCGAAAATTTGTTTGTTGGAAGATCAATGACCATCCGGTCATTGTTTGCATAAATGAATCACTACTTTGAACTTCAAATAACCGTATCATCACTTCCACGCCCTACCTATCGTTTCTTTTTTGTCGGGCAATATAAATCCATAAATATTTTATTGGTAATTCTACTAAATCGATCGACAGTTTCCTGTGAAGCTTATCAAACCTTTCTTATTTATCTTTCTTGAAAAATGTCATCCTTCATTCCCCTGCCAACGAAAATTTTATCCTCGCAAATATAGATACATTTGATAGCGACCTAAAATACTAACAGTCACCAAACATCCTCTACATAGATACAACAAAATCCCCATATACAAACGAACGACAAACATCTCATACTTACATCTCGCCCGTCAGATATTCCAGTCGCGCTCATTAATAAATCCCACGTCTTCAAAAGTTGTCGATCACCGCGAAAATCTAGGTCCACGCACATCCATCGCATAATCGACTTACGCGCTAACACGTTTGTATATGATGCATACGCCAATAGCCTAACGACGCGCGCACGCACGCAAACATGACCCATTTTTCGCACGACCCAGTTCGCATTAGGACGAAAAAGACGTCGCTTAATCGATCGACTGGATTCCCGATCCGGTTTACGCCACACTCGCGCGCTTCCGGTTGCGTACGCGCATGTGTAAGGTATATATACTAACCGGAGCATCGTGTCGCCTTATACAAACCGCGATGCTTGTAATCGTTGTTGCGCGGGAGCGAAAAGTGATTCTCGCCGATATATTTGCATTCATGCGGGGGATTGAATGTTTGTACACAGGACGAAGTGAGATGAGGGGATCAGCTGTCGGAAAAGTGTAAGTTGACGGTCGGTTATTTAATTAACGAACCAATACCAGCACCTGTGGGTATTATTTGATGCTATTTTGGGAATTCATTGTTTGGCGAAAAATGATAATCTGGATCATGCTTTGAAAACGAAAAAAAAATAATGTAGAACATATGAATCTCGGTATAATTGCGTCATTCTATGTAGGCTTCGTCATCCCCTTAATAGAAATATGAACAATATTATGAATAAAGCATAAATGTATTGGAAAGTCATAATGTTTAAGAAAGGGCTAATAAAAACGAACAAAAATAGATTTCCGCTGGTACATTTCTACGAACCTAGTCTTATCGTTTACTCGTTAAACACTTGTAAAGAAAGACTTAACACAATCACTTTAAGTTGATTGCTTTTCTACGACTTAGGTGTACTGTTTGCTGAATGCTTAGAGTGACTAAATGCAGATGGTGTATGTTTTGTATCTACTAATTATTATGTTGCAAACAATTGAACAGTTCTCGGTTTCATTGTTAATAAAATAAAATCAAGGTTATTGAATAATTATTTATTTATATTTTCAATTGTCCAGAACCATGCTTACGTAAAACACATATCTAGTGATTGCTATAAATTAATTACATTAAAATGAATCCAAAGCTAGGAATGCTAAAAAACTTATTACAAGGCTTTAAAAGAACACTTAATTTAATACTTCAATGGTAAAAGATTCTAAAAGAACTGGAATCGAAAACTTAAACTTATACTCAAACAATTCCACCTTCCCAAAACCGCGAACTACAATCAAGCCTCCAATTCCCGAGCTGCGAAACGAGTCGTCGTCCACAGGTCCCCGAAGAGACTTTCATCTCGGGACTCCCGTTGCAATGCTGAAAAACACACACATACGGCTGTCCTGCAGTTTGTGCCTTTCGTTTTCGGTCGACGGGTTTACCCGGCGTACAAGTGTGCCAATGGCACTTCTCCCCCCGCGCTCGCGCCATTACGGTATTTCGCCGTAAACGACGCGCGCATATTGCGCGCATTGGCGTAAGTAACGCGTGATTTGCAGCTGCGCGCGTTCAAATTCCCCGCGCGCGCGCGTGTATAAATAATTGAATCGCCGGGGCGGATATGCGCGAAAATGAGTTTCATGCGGTGAGTATAGGCGGCCTCGTTTTCGAGTGCGCGACGTTTTATCGAAAAAATAGTATGGGTATGGGATGGCAATGGGAAAAAGTGGTGTATGTCAGTCTTATTATCGCTATCGATAAGTTTTATAAACTTGTTCAGAAAGTGGCGCAGGAAGAATATGACGCGCACGCGAGTGACAACTTTTTTGCGATTTTATTAGAAATGTTTCGATCGTTATTAAATATTTGTCTGCGAAGGTTATTTAGGTTTCCGGGTGGATGAATAGAAATTTTCCTTATAAAAATGTTTCGGATACCGATGTAGATATTGCCCATTGTAAAAAGCTCGATTGCTGCTATTATTCGATATGAAATCCTCTAAAAAATATGTTACTAGAGAAAAATGTGTGTTCAATTTATGTGTAAAGTAGTATTAATATGTGTAAATCCATCTAAGTATCGTGTTGTTATTTTATAATGAACTTTAATCTTAAACAGTTTAAATAGAATAAAAAAGTTTACAATTCACTGACAATTTATTGCTTATCCTCATAGAAACAGAAGATAAAATCAAATTCGTTTGTTACTTTTTATTTTCGTTAATTTCACCTATCACATAAAATCAATCAAAATAAAACAAAAAATTCGAAATAGGTACTTATATAGTCTAAGAGAAAATATAAAAGCTCGATAATACCTGTATAGGTATAAGATCTAAAATAGCAAAACTAGTTCTATAATGCCATCAATTATCAATCACAATGTTCGTCTTTCATTTGTTACAAGCAAGTCACCCCTAACCACGTCAATAAACCAACGAGCTTTCTAAACCTCTCTCTTCCAACGAACCATAACCATTCAATAACCGTAAAAATACTACCGCTCGCAAAAAGCGCGCCATCCCAACACACGCGATCCAGAATCACCTCGCATCCATTTACCATCCGTCTACGGTTCATCAATATCCAGCGACCGTCACGGCATTATCCCCGACACTCACGAGGTTACGCACTCGCCGCTATAATTATCATCAATAATCTCTCGCTTTCGCGCGTGGCGGGGCGCGCGAGAATGCCAAAAAACGAGGCAGGAGACATCGAGGTCGCCGGTGCTGCACGCCCCTCTAACTCGAGAGGAGGCGTCCGTCATCGATCAAATCGATTTCCCCGGCGCGCTCGTTAAACGGTCAACGTCGCGCGCTTCCGCAGCGCGGAGAAATTGCACGTAAGTGTGCGTAGTATTTCGAGGTTGCGTCAATGATGGCATAATTTTATGGATGACGAGTCGGTGAGTCGAGAGAGGATAATACAGTTTTAACGGAGAACCGTGGCCCTGGAGGAGAATGACTCTGTGAAAGCGCGTAGATATGTGGGGTTTGGAAGATGGATGGTATAGGCTTTGTTTATTGTCTTTTTTGGCAGTGATGTGTGACAGTACTGAAATAGGATTGATTGCGAGTATAAGTGGTTGGATTGCATGTATAAGTATAACCTTAAATTCCGTGTGTTGTTGGAACAAACAACAAAGGAGATTCCGTTGGTGTATCACTTATATTATCAGAATAAAATGAACATATTTTGTTTCAATATTGAATTTCAAAACTTTGTTTTTTAAGACAATTAAATAAACAACTTTGGTGGTTTCTAAAACGAGAAAATTGTTGATATTTCGAAAATATTTTAAAACCATGTCGTTATACATTTTACAACCCTCGTACTATTACTTTGAATGCTTATCTATCGATCATTTTATTTTATACTCCGAAGATATCTATCCTTTTCAGATAACTCTCGACCAGTTGAATCAATAAGAAATAGACTACATTGCATGTAGCTTCTAACGTCGACCATTTATCACAGTAAAGTATAGGTAAAATTGTGTTTTCTTGTCTCCATATTTATAGGCCCACTGTACAACTTATAAACCATTACGCTCCACCTTATTAGACTCAATGTGACCTTAATTTATCGAGGCATCGATACCTGAAATACAGGTCGCGCCGCGCGCGCATAATACAAGAACAACGAGAACCATCCCGAATTCCGGGCACTTCTTGCGTCCATACATCACTCTCCTCATACTATATACCGCGCAAAAAAGGCGTTGAACGTGCGCACGTCGTATAAACATACGTTCAGAAATACTCGCCGCCCTCTTCCTCTTCTCTTTTTCTACGGGTACAAAAACGTCACGGCCGCGTGGCGCTTGGGTTCATTACGGCTCGGCGACTGGCAAATTACGAGCGCGCGTATGTAGCGCGACGCGAGACATATTTTGTCATTCTTCGAGTCGCGTCGTCGCAGCTGCTCCTTTGAGCCGTTGTCGTCCTGATTGCGGATGGACGCGATTTCCTCGAAGCTATCGCGCAGGCATCTTAGGGCGATAAGTCTATGTAGGTTAGGCTTCCTCGACACTTTCCGCGCTGTTTGCATGCGAAGAAAGAGAGAGAGAGAGTGCATATAATCGTTGTAAGCTTTACGGTTCGCGCTCGTGGCTAGTTACACTTGGACGTTATGGTAATATTTTCCAGAGCGCGGAAACGGATTCGCTGAAATCGCGATTAGATTGATAGAAATTTTTTTTTCGTGTCTCGATGCGAATGCCGCGTGTGTTTGCATGTTCGTTGAGATGTGTAGTCTGATAGGGGAGTAGTATGAGAAGAAAATGGTGTTGATGATATAGCGAGTTGATTTTTATATGAGGTAGCTGTACGCAGTGACAATATTGACGTACGAATCATCTATCTTATTACTATAACGGGATGAATAATTTGACCTGCTATTCATTGTGAGTGATGATTCATGCAACGGCATATCGGCTCTCGGTACAGTATAAACGCTAAATATATAAAGCAAATGAATCATCCTCTTGAAATTTGCGGTGATTCCCATCACAGGTCAGTATGCAATCGCAGTACGTATGATAAAAATTATGGTATACAATAAAAGATAATAAATGCAATAATGATACGGTTTGATAAAAACTTGGAGAGTATGTGTTCAAGATCATAAGCGATAATGATTTACAGAAAGTGGTACGCTATAATGCGCGTACTTCGCACGTGGGTCAAACGATCTGCAATGATGTCTCAAGTGGGTAGACTGGTTGAACAGGTTTAAATAATTTTGTCCCGCGTGTTTTTCCTTACGATGCGCGATCGGGATGTCAAGATAAATTTATAGATGCTGCTCCAGCTGCTCTTTTCGTGTGATAGAGAAATATGCTTTCTTTTTGAGATGTCCAAGCGTTCTTTGAAAATTGACGCTAATTAGATTCGCGGGCGATTTGCGAACTAATCCAAGGTAATCGTTCAAATTGTGTAATAATAAAAGCATTTTAAATCTTTTAAGATTAAAATAGTATATTTTGCAATAAGTGAGGAAAATGCGATTTTGTGGGAACCGTACATATGCTCGAATTATAAATGATATTTCTTGCAATAGTATGCTGAAAATGCTTATTTCATTTTTAAGATTGTTTCTAGCACTGCTACAAGTTGAAAAATTTCGAAGAAACAGAAAAGTACTACAAACTATGCAGGAAAAAAGGCGTTTCACGGGAAATACCCATTTTCCATATATACTATTGCAAAAAAATATTTTACAAAACTTATTTAACATCAGGTTAAAATCTGACTAATGATTTTCTTTGTTGTCAAAATTTTAATTGTTCAAGCTTTACTTTCCTGATAATATGTCAAGGATATTTACATATACATGTAGCCTTGTGTGCTTACGGCACTCGGAGATAAGATTTCTATTTTAAATGCACACGAAAAGAAATTATTCGCACAACCAAGAGTTTATTTTAAAAAATCTATTATATTAAAAATTTCAACTTCATACGTCAAATTTCCAAACTAACATTCTAAATTTCTAAATTTTCAAACTCAAACTCTATTTTTTAAGAGTTCAGTAGATTCACAATTTTCAAGCGGAGCAGTTCACTCCATATTTTCAAACACGCATTCGCGCTTTCAGTCTCAAATCAGTTCACTATACGTATTTCCAAGCATTACACACGTTCTTTATTTTCGAGCATTTTTTCTGTTTTCGTTATTCTTTTCAACTCTGCTCTGCGAAGCGTGAGTCGCTTCTCGTCGTAACTCCAATTTTTTTTAACACGTGCGATTTAGAATTACAATTTTGTCTTATTAAATTTAACTGTTTTCACGGTAAATAAAAGTGGTTATTTTAAAATAATTTTGTTTGGTTTATTTCGAATTACTGTTAAATTCTTTTCTATTAAACTTTAAACATTTCACGCGTATTCATTCCAAAATCATAATAAAACTTCAAAGGAGTAAGTAAGTAACTTCAAGTCTTTAATTTGTTCTTTCTTCTATCTTATTTAGTTAAAATATTTGCTATCATAGTCCCATGTCGCGTTTTAAATCCGTACTTTTTAAGTATTAGTTTTCCAATAAAACAAATTGCTTTTTTTATGTATATGTAACAAAATCCTCTACCTTTCGAATAAAAAACAGATTAGTGAGTCACAATACTTACGTCGGGTAGTTGTGCGCCCTTATATATATCTCACTAATAAAAATAAAAGTAAAATAAAATTCTTGTGAAACAAATATAATCCGATATTCACGTCGCGTCCTTTGTGCCCATAATCCACCCTTGCAGTGTAATATCCAGCTCAATCCCGATCTATTAAGATTAGATTCCGAAAGAGAGCGACGGTTTCCTTTGTCAGATGTTTATATTAAAATCCTATACGTAACAAAACCAAAAATAAAGTTTTTACTATTAAAACAAAATCTTAATAATTTATCAAGATGATTAATCTCGAAGTAAAAGCGACACAAAACATCACTGAAAACTCCATAAAATCAATCCTAACATACTCATAAATCAGCGTGCCAAACGACGCGTCCTAAACGCGCTACACTTCCCTATACACATCCCTCGAATAAATCAAAGACGCCTCGCTTCACGCGCCCATTCGCTGACCTAGACGACTCTCGACGTTTTATCCCCAAATAGCTCTTATCCGCGAATCTATGCTCCTCGCTCGCTTTTCCAAACTCTAAAAACAGCCGCACGCGCTGCACCCGCCGCGATCCATCACAGCGCGCGCCGCTTCTATTACCATCCTTCGGTAAATTTGAAATCCGGCCAAGCTATACGAGCTACGCGGAAGAGCCGGCTTGTGCGCAGACGCGCGCTTATCGATGAGAAGCGGCACGTGCCGCTATCGGGAAGTCGAGAGACGTACAACGAGAGAAGGAGAACAAGTTCGGGAGGTCCGGGTGGGGTCGGACGTCAGTGGTGTAATGTAGGATATGTAGAATACACGGTGAGGATAGAGTGTAGTGGAATATGAAAGGAATTCGGAGGTGTTTGAAGTGCGTAGAGTTGTGAATGAAAACAAATAGCTGGGGTTTCGATGGCATTTGGCTGCGGTTTTACAAGGGATTGGATTTGTGAGTAAGTGCAGGCAGTGTGGTAAAATATTTTGAAAAGCTTTGGAAATTATATGCGTTGTGATGAAAAGATAAATATTTGCGAAAGCTTCACAAAATCAATCATGCTAAACAAATGTGTATTTTAATCATACTTTTATTTTAAATTACTAAAATATTAGGGAAATGAAGGTATTAACTATACATTTATGAATATATGATGTATAAAACGTTAGTACACTATAAAGGAAATAAGATGCCAACATTATTTATTTCATTATACAATAAAAATAAATAATAAAATATGTATTCGTTAAACATAATCACAAAGTTCAGCTACTTAAAACGAAAAGAGGTCTAACTGAAATTAAGTTTGTCTAACAAGCGCATTTTGTAAGAAGAACTCTTAAATTTAAATATTATTTATTCTCGTAATCAGAACATCACATAGTTGTAAAATACCCGCGACGTTAATGGCTAATACTTTATTTTGAGGATTTCCTCAAGAAAATACACTGAAACAAATGTGCGTATATGGATTTGAAAGCGGCACGCGAGTAACACTTACCGTTCGAAGAAGCGCCTTTAAATAAATCGTCGAGGTTCTAGACAATGTTGGCATATAATCACCGCGTAAATTTCTTAAATAATTCAAAAATCTTAATTAATCATGGCTACGTCAACTAAAGAGATACACGTGTAATCATTAGCATACAAGTTCTTTTAGATAGTCAAAACTTTCTAAATTATTAATTAACAATTATTATTATCATTCTTATATTATATACCGCGTTAACTCATAAACATGTAAAATAATCATTCAAGGTTAATGCGAAAAAATCTTTGATAAAATTAAACTTTATTCGAAATAGTTTTCATTCATTATTTTGTCCTAGAATTTAATAATATATTTTTTATCTCAAAAGAAATTGCATTATGAATCAAGTACTATACATACGCGATAGATCAATATTGCAAAGCTGTAACGTTGATCAATATAATACATTTCATAATTCTAATTTATCATAGACATCTATCGATAGAAAAACCAATAGATTTTTGGATATCATTGAAAAAATAGAGCAGTTTATCTATTAAACGACACTGCATGTTTGTCAGTCACGTTTTTAGTTCTATAATGACATTCGTATTCTTTTTCTTCTCGGTTTGGTTGGTTTAACAATTATTGAAGGAAAATGTACTTTTAAAAATCGAATTGAAACTATTTTGGTACATAAACCTTTCACTGCATTTTTACTTTATTTTCATCACACTTTTCAAGCACAGAACCCTGCCTCATTCGTT
>UXGD01003985.1:0-18529 GCA_900474315.1 Torymus auratus
GAGCAAGACAATACGATATTTCCGTACTTATATTGTCTCGCTCTTGTAAATTCTTGAAAATTTCTCTCTTGTCTTGGCCATTTCAGTCAATATGAAAAGTACTATCGTCTTGTCTTGAAATTCTTGTTCATATTGGAGTTACGCAGTCATGCAATAGTAAGCAAGTCGTTTATTAAAAAAAAGTCTGAAACCCAAATAGCCCTAGTAAGCCGGACCGAGAGGATATAGGAGCGCCGAAGCACGTCGCCGATCACCCCACCAGCCTTTATCACTCGAACATTTCGTTAGAGATGATAATCCTCCTCTTTTTTCATGATAATTTTTCTCTTTCCATCTATTTCTTCAACAATTGGAGGTTACATCTCCGTTATTATTATTTCGATAAATTATTACGATTACAAAATGTTAAATTAATTTCAAGACAAGACAAGATTCTTGACACCACAATCTTGATATTGTATCGAAAACTGCATATAAATATTGTATCGCTTATTGTTTTGAATATTGAGACAAGATAATACAATACCAAGATTAATCTTGCTTCTAAACCAAAGCTTCCCCCCTTGAAGTAGTTTCCCTCCTATCGTTTATGGATAGCTGTTTTTAAAAGTAATTGAACGTTTTATTTACGTATTTATTCGTTTCTTTTTAGAATACAAATACCGTTATTGTTAAACAGATGCTTCTAGATCAGGATGGGGGTGTTTCATACAAAAAAATGACTTGATCGTTTTTTGTAATGCTTGAAAGCAACGTTTCGTCAGTTTGGTCTGCCAACCTCTTCAGGCTTATACTTTAGCACGAGCAAACGGGTCAAAATTTTAAACGCTATTAGCCACGATATTCGCGATGAAGGTACATCGTTAAAAATTTTGACCCGTTGGCTTGTACTAACGTATAAGTCTGAAGAGGTCGGCAGACCAAGCTGACGAAACGTCGCTTTCAAGCATTACAAAAAAAAAGATCAAGTCATTTTTTTGTACGAAACAGCCCCATCCTGATCCATAAGCATCTTTTTAACATTAACAATATGGAGGGCGACAAATTCTTATCTAAAAAATAACGTTATTGTTGAATCTATGTTAATTTAAACACACAATTCGCACAACCTTTCCTAATAACCACAACAATTATATATTATATAATAACATATTATAATTGAAAATCAAGCATATTGCACTTATATACAACAAATCCCCGCACGTTAACTCTTAGCCAAAATATTGACCTTTCTCCGCAGGCGACGCCGGAGCCGCAGTCGACGACGCCGTTCATCGACCCACGGCCAACGTGGCGGCCGCGCCGCGAAAACTGCTCGCCCCCGGCGATCGAGCAGTTCCCCCGGCCGCTCATGGGCCCGAACGCTCGCAAGCACGGCGGCCTCATCATTCATCTCCTTGTCGCGGTCTACACCTTCCTCGGGCTCGCCATCGTCTGCGATGATTATTTCGTCGCCAGTCTCGATCGCATCTGCGAGGGTGAGTTTCTTCTTATTTGTCGTTGTTGCAAAATATGATGGTTAAATTAATTCTCATCAGGAATAGGTGTAGTGGTGGTACGAAAAGACATAAAAATGAATCGATACAAAGTGCTGAGTGGGATAAAATGTTATTGGCTGATGATAAAGTTAAATAATATTAACGTTAAAATGAAATCTTATTTGGTATGGTTATAACTTCATGCGAAATCTCTATTGTACTACAAATCTTGGCTTATAAGCCATAGAACGTAAAAGTTTATGTTCAAAGTTTGCTCTAAAGAGGGAAGTTTGTTCCTTAAAGAGCAACAGACAATAGCTGAGCGAATGTGAAATTGAATTCACACATGGTGCAAATTCGATTACCTGTTCTCTAGTTTGTATTCACTGACTTCAGTTCCAGCTGGACTAAATAGTATAGACAGAAAGTTTAATTACTTTGTTGCCTACTCGCCCGGTGCGGGAAATTCGAAAAAGCATTTTATTCTAAATTTAATTCCAATTTCAAACCGATCGATTGACTCACTCGATCGCGTCAATAATTTGCAAATTTTCTCCATATATACATAAACTAAAAATCGATTACTTTAAAATACGAGAAAAAGGTTTAACCTTCCACTCGACTGTACAAGAAACACGCACCCATAACTCGAGCGATATTTCAAATTAAGAAAACGCATTACTTCGCTGCTTCCAGAGCTGAAACTGACTCCCGACGTGGCGGGCGCCACTTTCATGGCCGCCGGATCTTCTGCACCGGAGTTGGCGACCGTCGTCATAGGAGTCTTCTTCGCCAAAGACGATATTGGCGTAAGTATAAGCAGCAGCTAGCATCCACGCAGTATTGATTTTCTGAAAGTTTTCCGTATGGCGCGGGATATAGAGGCGAAACTTCATCCTGAAGAATAATATTCAAAATGTTTGCGAGGAAGGATAAAAGAAGGATATAAAGTTTCTGCAAGTTTATTATTATTTTTCCTATGTTATATTGTCACAGTGGTGATAAAATAACACGAGCGTAAATTATATATTTTAAAAATGCTTTTTTTTGTCGTCTACCAAAAGCGAGCAAAAAGTACAGATAACATCTGAGATCGATAGAACAGCTAATATTAGAAGCTTAAGATCCTGTCTCTTCGTCCGAGTAATTCAAGTGTGATGAAGTTAGAAAGGGTGTAAAAATACGACGAAACCGATATTTTTTGTTGCTTACTTCAAAAAACGTGCGTCGTGCCTTTTTTAGCACGCTGTTAGTTACAGCAAGTTACACCACAATGCCCTTATTTACACTTTATGAGCTGCCCTTTTATCTACAAAGACTCTTTTTTTTACAAACAGGTCAGCGGTGTAATCGGCAGCGCTGTATTCAACATAATGTTCGTGATATCCGTCTGTGGTCTCTGCACGAGCACAGTTTCAAAGCTGAACTGGTGGCCGCTCTGTCGCGACTGCTTTTTTTACTTCATCTCAATTCTCGTGATGCTGGGTACCATCGCTAACGAGTCAATCTCATGGTGAGTCACATAGTTAACATGCTTTTTGATGTGAGGTACTGACTGAGCAATTGTTGCAGGGGCGAGTCATTGTTCATGCTGATAATGTACGGTGTGTACTGCATCGCACTGTCTTTCAACTCTTCCCTGGAACGATGGGCCAAGTCCTACGACATTCCCTGGCTGCCAAAGGACGAGGAGCAGCCAGCTGAGCAAAGTGCCCTTGTGACTTACAAGAGCCTACAGGAGGACCGTCAAGGATACGTCGATCCCAACACGACAGCGGTTGATCAGCCCAAGACCAATGAAGGTCAGTATTATTACCATAAAAAGATTAGACGATTCAAAAAGTTCAATTATTACTTTAACCCTAAAAATCGTGATCGGTAGGGTACTCAACCGGACAGCCTGGTTACAACCAGTGGGACAATAGTGGCGACGCACCAGCAGCCAACCAGTGGGATCCGAACAGTGCCTGGGACCAAGGAGGTCAGACCGAGCAGTGGGATCCTAACTCGGCTTGGAGTCAATCGGGTGATCAGCATCAGCAACAATATCCACCACCACAGCAGCAGCAACAGCAGATGGTCACCTCTCCTATCCAACAACAACCAATGCCGCAGCAGGAACAACCGTCGCGGCCACCGGTGCCCAAACAGCCGCAGTACTACAAGGCCAAGGAACCTGATCCAAATGAGGTGTCACCACTGGTGAAACCAACTGACGGAGGCCCCTGGGGATTGTTCACCTGGGGCCTTGTCTATCCCATTCACTATACGTGCCGGGGTACGATGCCCGACTGCAGGCAGCCGAAGTATAGGAACTGGTATCCCTTCACCTTCTGCATCTCCATGATCTGGATCAGCTTCTACAGTTACATCATGGTGTGGATGATCACCATCATAGGTATAACAAAAATTTTCTTTCAATTATCAGAATTCGAGATTTAATAAACACTTTAAGATCCAATAGAAGCTACTAAACAAACATTTTTTTTATCGACTAATGTAATGTCTTAATCACGATTTTAAATGGTGCACATTGGTATCTCGAACGACAAATTATTGTAATACTTGACAAACTTTAACATCAGCATCTTCTACCTAACCTCTAATCCGAGCTGGCTCATTCACTTCAAAAGATATAAGCATTCAAATAGTCGATTAGTTTAGAAACAGCATTCTTGCTAGAAACCCAACTAATCACACTTTTTTAAAAACGCCTTCAGGCAGTACACTGGGAATTCCCGACACCGTCATGGGTCTGACGTTCGTCGCCGCTGGTGTGAGCGTACCTGACGCTTTGTCCTCCCTGGCCGTCATCAAGGAAGGCCTTGGTGACATGGCTGTGAGCAACGCTGTGGGCAGCAATGTCTTCGATATCCTAGTCTGCCTTGGTCTTCCCTGGTTTATCCAAACCGCCATGATTCAGCCTGGTTCCCACGTCAACGTCACCAGCAGAGGTCAGTGCCATTGTTTAAGATCAGTTTGAATATTCGTATTACTCATTGTGTTATGATAGCAGTTGATAAGAAAGGATTGAAAGCAATTTATTTTTGATGAGCTTTTCTTAATTTAGACAAAAAATTTCTTAATTCAGAAGGTGAATAAGTATTTACGAAGTGTGTATATTTGGATACAACTAATTTGAAATCTTTTAAATTTCTTTTCATAGGACTGACCTACTCAACGATCTCTTTGCTGTCAACGGTGGTCTTCTTGGTGCTGGCGACGCACTTCAATGGCTGGAAGTTGGATCGACGATACGGCGCGGTACTGATGGTTTGGTACCTGATCTTCATAGTCTTCGCCTCGCTGTACGAGCTCAACATTTTCGGCGAAATGAATCCGCCGTCTTGCTTCAGCGTATACTAAACTTCCACAGCCACAGCTAATGCGACGGTAAAGCAGAGAACGACTAAAACGTCCTCCGCGCGCGCCACATGCTTCTTTTTATCCAAAAAAATGTCGCTTTGTCTCGCGTCGACGGCGTCTCTGGAGACGTCGTACGGGGAACGAGTTGACGGATCTCTCGGCAGAGAAAAGAAAGAGAAACGTGTTAGCGCAGGATAAGCAAAAGGAAAATCGGATAGAGAAGAGGAAGAGATAGAGGATGTCGAGAGAAGGGATTTTAAAGTTTAGACTATCTGAATTTGTTACCAAAGAATGATATCGTAATTAAGAACTTTAACGTTAAGAGAATCGAAGTTTTAAAGGCAGTTGGATTACTGAGAAATCATTGTTAGAGAATCAAAATGGAAATAATAAGAAAAAAATGGCTGGGACCACACTATGATGGAGAAATGGTGAACGAAAAGTAATTGAGGCGAATGTCTATGAGGGACTACAATCGAGAAAACGAGAAAAATCAGAACAAAAGAGAGAGATAAGTCACTCGAAGGACAATATAATCATCAGTATTAAGTACAGAAAACTTGGTTTTATTTAGTGTGCAAGTTCATTTGGCGAATGTGAAAAGTATAGAAGAGGCTGATCTTCTACTTAGGAAACGCAATCGATAACAGTCAAGAGAAATCAGATTTTAAATTATCATAAGATTTTAATTCTATTAAGTTTCTCGCATCATTTGTCGAGTGTGCCGTACTGAGAATAATAGTTTAAAAAGTTTAATATTTTCTTCCAAGTTAACATAAATATCATTTTCATGACAATATAAATGAACTATGTTGTTTCAATTTTAATATATATAATTTTTCTCGTAATATAGAGTATAGTTATTATAACAAAGAACCAATTTAGAAGAAGATATTAGACTTTTTAAATATAGCAAGAAACTAGCAAGAACAATGAAAATAATCAATGAAGTTTAGAATATTTTAATGGTTGTTGAATTTTTATTAATCTTTTTCGATAATCTAAACGATCAGAAAGCAAAAGTCGACTGCGGAAAAGTTTATGTTACCAAATAAATGTAGTAAGATTTAGCGTCAACGAACAAGGCCCGATTAAGAAACTAATATCGGCCTGAAACTCTGAAAAAAATTACCATTACTGTTTCCATATCTGTAAATCGACTTTTACCGACTGTTTGAATTAGCATTTGCGGAATTTGACTAAATAATTCAATTTTTTACAATATTACAACTATTACCGTAGACCTACCGGTCATAGAGTAACTTGCAAAATAAATAAGTGTATAACTGACGGTCGGTAAAACAGATACTTATATACAAATGTTCTGCAGAGTTTAAGAATGGCTCAACTAGCATTCTTTAAGTAGCATGTTGTTATCATTCAAGAAGAAAAAAAATCATTTCCAAGTAAGTATCAGGAGTAATTTTTTTCAGTGTGGCCGCATAGGTACATCGCTTTTATTCTTTGGCCACAAATGCTGCGGTTATCTTTTAAAAACGATCTTGAGCGCCGAATGATAATCGACGGCGACGTAGCGTTAAAGCGAAGTATTAAATAACGTAACGGAAAAAAGTAAAAATATCCCCTTACGTGGTGGAGTAGCTTGGCGCCGTTTATATATTTATAACAATTGTTAATCGTTTTACAAAGGAAAAAAATGAAATATAAGAGACTACGGGAATGCGCGACATTCCGTGCTTCGTTTCACGTTCGATAATACGTTTGTTTTTTGCATCTGTCACGGTGATTCTAAAATATCAATTTCGTGAGTTTAGTAAGAAAATTTAAAAAATAAATTCCGCACAGTATTATTGAAAAATATTTACTCATGGTTACAATTAATTACGTGTTGATGTGAATTTAATAATTTGAATGTATTTCGAATTAAGTATATTTATATATTTATATACTATTCCAAAATGAAAATTATTCATGACATTAAAATTGATATTATTATAGTAAAAATTACTCAATAATTATAAGAAAATAAAAAAAAAGGTATTGTTTCATGATGCACGAATGTCGCTTGCGCCTAAAAGTCGTTAATTAGCTAAGTAGCCATAAAAAAATAAATAAATGAAAACCTTACATCGTAAACGTTATTAAATTATATACACGTAAATGTGCATTGTATACGCGTATACTTTCGACTTAATACTCGCGATTTCGTCCCCGAATGCTTTTAAATATTGCGTTCACGCACTGCGAGGATATGAACCATTGGAGATGCTGTATGAAAGGAAAAGTTTATAGGCGAAAAGAAACGGATGAAATCATTCGGAGGATCTCAATCACGTAACTCGAAACACGGAAAATAATTACGAAGACGTTTACTATACGTAGTCCGCGTAGTGAGATTTTTAAATAAAAAGTAAACAGACAAGAAATTTCTCGTGATTACACGGCGAAAGACGATTTTGTTATAGTAACAAAAAATATCGTAATGACTTTTTGGACGAAATCACAATAGCTAGTTGATATAAGGCGAACAAGTCAAAGCGTTTTTTATAACAAATTACAACAGATGGTTGTAATAGAAAAAAAAATACAATTTTTACTACGGTGTAATTGAATAGAATTAGCTGGATATTTCTTATTAGTATAATGAAATCGATTTCGAGTGAGCACGTTTTTGCAAGAAATTAATCAACATATATATACTACATCAATAAACAATTTATCTTATTTCCATGGTTGAAAAAAAAGTTGGCTGATCGTTAAAGTTGATTGAAACAGTAATTTTTTAGAGTTTAACTGCATGTCCTAAAACGAACGTAAGAAAGTTAATTTCTTGGCAACGAAATGCTTACACCGTCGAAAACCAATCGCTTTACTATAGACTAACGTAGACTGGTACATACATTTTACGAAACACGCAAGGACATTTTCGACGAACGAGGTATATAAGAAAAGAGGAAAAAAGTAAAAAATAAAGAAAAAAAGAAGAGAAACGGTACGACGAATATAAAGAAAATAAGAAGATCCGAAGGCTTCGGTCTGCATGTCGATTGCGAGCGCGAGTCAGGAGGGTATACGATGGGGAAAGACAATAATTGACGCAGCCTTATCCGATGAAAGTATCTACAACATTCCTGCGCGTTCCTTGAGATCTTACACACGTGTACACAATGGTAATCCCTTTTCTCGTTTCCCGGATGACAAAAAAATTAAAAAAAAAATGAAGAAGAAGATGACAAAGAAAATGACGAACGAATAAAATAAAGATCGTTTATTTTTTTATAAGGCTCTTTTTGCATAGCGCATATGTAGGCGTAAACGACGAGCCACATGAGTTTTTTCGAGTTAAGTGTCGTGTACTTACATTTATCTATGCGATATTGTATATCAACGACAGAGATTTAGCTCGGATATTTCTTATATATCTATATTTTTGGAGTTCTAATTCGTTTTGAACTGTTTCCTGTATTTTATTGTATACATAGTCACGACAATGAAGTATTTTTACTTGTCAGTCATGGGCAAGTACCCCACTTGTATTCCATTCATCTTTTTATCCAGATAAAATACGTTTTCATGTTTTTACAGTAGATAATTTTAAGATGATTTTTTTTTCTATGGTGTAATGTTACGTTTTGTGGGTTTATTCTTTGCCAAGCTGTACAATATATTTAATTATTTTAGCAATATATACTTGAAAAATACTTTTACATAATTTGTATGCATCAATTTTGCTCAATTTTTTTATATTTATAAACATAGTTCAGCTAGATTCTTCGTGTTTTTTAAAGATATAGATCATTGCTAGATAAATATCTGCGTAAGATATAAAATTTGTCTCAGTTCATTTATAATGCTGCCCTTGCCCATGACTACACTTAACAAAACGATTGTACAAAGTTAATACTTAATTTTATTCTTACAACAATCTCTCCCAAACTCCATAAGTGATTCTTTTCTCTGTATACTTAATAATATATCAATCGGAAATAAAGATGTTTTTCAGTCGCAAGGATCGCGCAGTCGCGCTAAAGAAAAACACGTCGTACTAACTGTATTATTACATTGTATTGCATTTTACATTTATCGATGTTGAAGTAAGATGAACATTCGCCAGAGGCTCACGAGACGAGTTATGAAAAAAAGAGAAGCAAAATGCTTAGGTCAATAATATTTATTAATTGTATTATTGTGCATCAATAATGAAAGTTGAGTGTATTTCGCGAGGACAAGGAGATGAAAAAAAAAAAAATACCGTAACGATAAGGCATACAATGTTAATCGTTTTATTCGCTACTTATATAATGTAACGAAGAGGTAGCATTTTATTCCGTTGTTTACCCTTTAGCGAATAATCTATACATATTACGGTGTTAAGATATGTAAGTCTATCTTATTATTGCCATATTCGTTGTTTTAAGTGATACATAAGTACGTATTTGCATAGGAGTCTCGATTTATAGCGACGAGAATAGAGAAACGGGGACAAAATCTGATGAACGATAGAAACAGGGGGATGAATGGTGACGATGTTAGCAGAATAATCGACGATCGATCGACGAATCGTTTATTTCACTCCTTCTCGGCCTACTTCTAATATATTTCGTGTTTTATGATTAGATATAATAATTTAGGAATAGCTAATTGTTTAAGATAACATTAAGATTCGTCATTTTTGGAAAAAGATTTGTGGTTACTTTTAAATAATGTCTTGGAAACATCGGCATATATATAATTCTAAAGAACTAGTGTAATATTAAGATGGGTTTTCATTTTATGCCTATTTCTAATGGAGGCTAATTTCAAAAAGATAATATTGCAATTAAAAAAATTTTGAATAAATACATGATTATATTTGCGAAGGATGTGTTGATACAATAATTGCACGCTAAGACATAATTAATAGTAACAGGTCGCTGCTTTCTTTGTACATTTTGGTGTCAAATTTTATTATCACATGAAGTTTCCTGCATCGCAATAAGAGATAATTCGCAGTGAAGGTAGGAATATTTTTGAAATTCCAAATTCAAAGGAACGTTTCTGTGATAGTAGAAACAGGCACTAAAGTTCAAGCAGAATTATAGAACTTTTACTACTAATTGTTGTTAGTGCGAACAATATTTAGCTTAATTATAGCGTAATTCGATAAGTTTAGGGATTAAAATTAAGAATGTAACTTTCGTTTCTTGCTATTTTGCATAATAATAATAATAATTGCTCGTTCAGTGGAAACTCGTGCAAAAAGACAACTGTAATCTCGGCGAGGCGTAAGAGGCATTGTAACGATATTTAGACTCGGTTTAAGGCTACCATTTACAAGTTTAGGGCTTTCAACGAATTCCGACAATTTTTTAAACAAATAGGTGCTATTATACCGTACACTGATAATTGTAATCCATTGTAAACCCGTATTCGTCGATCGACCGATACCCAACGACAACCATACAACCGATCTCAAACTGTATAAGAGGAACACGGAACCAGATGAGAACGAAGAAACGAAGAATACACCAACAAAAAAATCGCGTCTATTCCTGCCGACACGAAGAAAGTTACGTAATCCGATGCAGAAACGAGAAGTTAAGATGAAAACACACAAACACAAATAAGTAAACAAGCACTGTAGGGAGAAAAGAGAGTGAGTACACACGATGTCTCGACTTGAGCGTTGCTGAACTTTCGGTCCTTTCGCACTACGCGTTAAGAATCGAGGAACAGACGAATGGTCATAGCGTTTGTTTGTCGATCGGATGACGTGTAGCTGGCTAAAAATTTGAGAGAAAAAGTCACAATCGTGGGAGAAAAAACGACGAAAGTGCAGTGACGTCCGTAAATGAAAAACCAAAAAACGAAAGATACACGCTGTTAAATATATACATATATTATATATATATATATTTGTAATGTCTGCCATTTTTCAGTTGTTAGTGGGAATTATATTATACTTACCATAATAATAAACGCGATACTTCAGATAGAAAAATGATACAAAAAAAAAATGATAAGCATCAACGAAAAAAAACAGTCCTAACGTCTTCGGATATATAATGAAAAAAAAAGAATAACAGAAATAAGCGAGATGTATAAATAATTTTTCATTGTTATATACTATATACATATATATTATATACACAGATAGGAGGCTACTTACGTTAGTATATACATATATACATAAATATTATATATATACATATACATACATTAAATATACACGATATGACTTTTTTCTCTTCCACTGTATTCTTCCATTTTTATTCGAGGATCGCGAAAGGGAAATCGTGAGAGAGATATGCAAGCAAGAAACCGAGAGTAAACGAGGAAATAAGAAAGTCAATCTAAATAGATGTTAATTATTATCATATGCGTACGTGTATAATTAAAAAAAAAGGCAAGGCAAAAAAAAACATTGTATAACTTTAATCGTCGAGCGTCAGATGAACGTCGATCAATTTGAATGTGTCCTTAACATAGCCGTAGAAAGGAAAAAAAATACTTTGATGGGGCGATATTCAATTGCGTCACATGCGACACCGTGCAAAGTCAATATTTACACATACCACATGCTTACAGGCGAATTTTGATTTTCGCGCGCGATATATATATACATATTTCGTTCGATTCGCCGGGCTCATTGTCAATACATAATTATATAAATATATATAACGACAGGTTGTTCGATGCGTATTATACACATGCATTGTTAGAAGTATGAGAGATGGAAGAAAGTGAGAACGAGTTAACAGTCATGTACACGACAGATGTATTCATTCCCGACTAGTCAATTTTCGAGGTAATTCGCGGACATTCGTTGGTTTTTTAGAAGAAACTTCTTCGATTGCGTGATGAATTGTATAAAAGTAATTTCGTTGCATAAAATAATTTTGTTTTTTCTTGTTACTTTTCTTTATATATTATAAGTGTGACATTGTTGTGGTTGATTAATAAAAATGTATGTTATAATTTTTACATATTTTTGTTTCGTGTATAAGTATTTAAACATAGCATTTATTATTATCACATATTCATCCGCATGAAGAAACTTTACGAAGAATATAGTCAATAAACATTGTTACAGTATAATAAAAAGAGTATAATATATATTTATTTATTAATATTGCGTTGAAGAAATAATTTAGAAGGCAATTAATTAAATAGTAGAAAACTGTAAAAGCAAAATAGAGCAATTGAAAATTCACGTGTGATAAAATTAACAAACAAGTCGATTTGTTTTATTATATATTAATATTAATAGGTATTGTTATTTGTGTGAGAATAACTTGAGTTGCGAATTTTGTGGTTCCTAATGCGATAATTTACGTGAAATACAAAAAAGAAAAAAATGAATAGCTTAGATTGCGAGATTGTGAAAGAACGCTGAGTACTTATAACAGGTTACATGAATTTTTAGGATAAACATACACAAAACGTTCAATTGCACTTCTAGTTTCGTCTCGAGTATGTTAAATGCGTTTAGCCTTTATGAAGAGAACAAGAATTGTTTTTTGTCCTAACGCGTCAATATTCCTAGTCGTAGCTTCAACAAACTTATGTAAATAATTGTTGTAATGAAGAGAGAAAGAGAAAAAAAACGTCGTAACGAGCAAGAGATATATCATATAATACGGCATACGTAAACGGCAAAATAAAATAAAAAAAAAAACGAAGGAACACGAACGAGAAATGGCACTACCTTATATATATAAATATAATAAACCGCAGATTCACGTAAATGCATACGTAGAAGACCAAAAAGTAAAAAGTGAAAAACAAAGCATCAAGATATTGTTACGCATACAAGATATTATATAAATATATATATTCCAAGATAAACGTATTGTTGATTTTTAACGTGGTAATTTAAAGTTATTTTAAACGAACGCGGATAAACGTGTACGCAAGTACGCGAACGCAACACGATATGAAAACCGAAGAAACTATATATATACACATATGATCGCGGATATGTCACGGGCATCTATATGAGCACATGCGATAATCAAAATTGAGAGTCGTTTAAAATAAATTTTCGTTACCATTAACCCTTGGAGAGAACGTCTTTTACACGTATTATACCAGAAATTTAAAAAAAATGGTGGCACGTTATTAACCACATCGTTATTATACACGAAGAGAGAGCGAAAGAGAGAAAGAGTAATTGCAGAGTGCTAGGGGTGGGAGAGTCGATTTAATATTATTATACAGTTGATAAAACGTACTGTAATAGCAATCAGCAGACAAAAGGAAGACAGTAGGTGTTATGTACTACGATGTATCTGAACCGTTTAAGAACAAATAAAATTATTGCGAAATAAGATGGATCTTTTCTTCTTGACTCAGACTTCTTTTATCTTCAGTCTTTATTACTTACATATTTTTGAAAATTTTATTGGTTATTCTTTTTAAACTTTTTTCTTTTTTTTTCTGAACATAATTTATTTTCTTCTTTACTTTTTATCACATAGATACTCACATCCAAATATTAGTGCATTTAAGAAAAATGTAAAAATACCAGTTTATCTTTAATTTCTAAAAATAATTTATCTCTTCCTATTTTTTTTTCTTAAACAAATGGACATTTTAGCGTCACCAATTTCATTTCCTGCCTTTACAACCACACAAACGGAGAATGTATGCAAGTATAATTGTGTGCAACGTCGCGCTGAATCAAGTCGAAAAAACTGCCGTCTTTTACGATTACGCCGAAGGAGCCGGGAGAAAAGTCATAAAATTATCAGTTTAATGAGCACTTAAACTCTGGCAGTCGTGAGAGTGACGCGTTTAGTCGCGATGCAAAACAAAGGGCTTTTGCAGACGTGTGCAGAATCGGCATATTTGAGACCGACTAGTGACCGCAAAGCGAGACCAGCTGACAAGTATAAGATCGAGATGTGTGGAGGGAACAAATTTTATGGACATTACAAAATGTTTAATGAAATGGTGAATGGAAATTATACTTGTTATTTGTTCGTAATTATTTATAACTTTCTGGAACATCAATAATTTAGTTTCTCAAACTCGTATATTTTTGGTAAGACTGTTTTATTATTTTATTCAAAGTAAGAAGCGAGGGGGCGGAAGCTTCCTTTAATCCGCGAAATCCTGAATTTAGCCAGGGAGTAAATAGAAAGCGCTGCCGATAAATAGCACCTGTGAGGCGGGACTCCAGGCTATAGGTAGGAGGAAGGCCAGTGAACCGGCCAGTGGGCCGAATATAAGCTCGGTCTCTGTTCTTGGGGCTGCTCAAAATAGAACGCGGCGAATGTACTTTTTCCTCAGACCGACGCAACACCGTATTAATTACACGTGCAGCCTGCATGGTTATGGCATCTCAAAATAAACAACAGTTCACCATTCGGGTGGTGAACAAAATAATAATTTATCGATAAATTGAACAAAATTTAAAGCATATTTTAGCGCATAGTTTAGTCTGAAGAAACACATAATTTCAAATCAATTATTACCTTTGCAGACGAATAAAAAAACAATTTTTTACTAAAAGTAAATTAATGACAATTCTAGGTTATCTACTAAAACAAAACTCTAAAACCCTTGCACCAAAAAATATCATGTTTAAATTACGTAAAACCGCGAAATCTCACGAGTGCCCAAAGAAAAAGTGCGTCTGCGCTGACGTCCAAGACCTCGAGAACCTCCTCTCCGAGCTGAAATGCCAACGCGATCGAGCGAAGCGCGCGAAGAAAGCATTCGCGAAGTGCGAGTTCAGGTTAGACGAGGGTGCAAGTGACGAGATGGATGAAAAAACGCGCGAAATCCTCGCCGAAAAGTTGAAGACGCAGCGAGGTAGCGTGCGAGATCTGATGAAAAGGATCTGGAAGATGAACGATGAAATTGTGCGGCAGGAGGTCGATGTGTGCCAGTCGGATAGAGAGGTACGGGGTGGTTTGCGAATCTCCCGCGAATAGGTGAATTTTTTTACCTGGTTAAAAATCTATTATAGCTTTGTGAAGTGTCAGGTTACCTGGTAATCTTTTAAGTATATGGCTAATAATAGTTCATTGATTACTGTGATAACTTTATTACCCAATTGCGATTAGATGAGTGTAATCTACAGTTTTTACATTGGAATATGATTAAAAGAAACTATTATTTGCTCGCTAGATTGCAGATCTACAGAACGAGATCTGTACTGTCAAGGAAAAATTAGAAAATCGTAAGTGCAACAGAAAAAATGAAAGGAAGAATGACCGAGATAGGATTGCCGAAGCTGCTTGGAGGGAAGCAGTCACGCAGGAGACTAAAGAGCGTAATCGACTTCAAGTTAGATTCTATATATATATTTCCTCAAGATAAATTTATTTGCCGATTGATTACGCATTTATTTTCAGAAACTGATAAAGAAAGTAGCCGATTGCTTCGAACAAGAAAAAGTGGACGACAAATTGAAGGCACAGCAAAGACAGGAGGAAAGAAAGGCGGACACGAAGCTTCTATTGTGCGCGATTGATCGCGTTGAAAGATGCCTCAACGATTCTAGAACTCTGTTACCTACTCAGAGCAATTAAAACAATTTTAGCGATATGCAATCGTAATATTTAGAATTTTTTATCCGTATAAGATGCACTTAATATAGGAATAGCGAAACGTAATTAACTTTATAAAAATCAGTAAAATTTATGGATTTAAAGGCAGCGGAATAATTATAGGTCTAAATTAATACATAATGGAATCAATAAACAGAGGCATTCGAAATTTTATCACAGCCACAATCATCAAAGATACCATATCACAGGGTTGCCAGGCGATTTTTACTCACTTCTGCGTTAGTATGAAAATCTCCAACTGGTAACCCTGCCATATCAGTGCAAAACCGATAATAAACAAAAGCGATGACTCATTCCAAATGGACTGTCGTCTGCTGTATAAGTCAGTACCTGACGAGCGCCTCTGAAGAGCGTCACGCGTCTCATCGAAAATGAGTTCAGAAACAGTGTCAACGATGCAACATGTGGTGATTTTGGGTAATAATTACGTAGGAAAACAGAGCCTGATGAACCGGTTTATCAGGGATAACTTTGGGCAAACGTCAATGGTGAGTTACATCGTTATGCTGTGAGTTATTGTGTGGATCACGTTTTGTAAGAAGGGTTTGTTTGCTTTTTAGCCTGTAGGCTTGAAATTCGAGAGTAAGGTCGTCAGCATCAGTGGGAAGAAGCACTCCATGTGCTTTTGGACTGTCGCTGGTATGTGCAATGGGTAATGTAGATAAAGCATATGAGTAATTCTACAGAAAACATCAAAGAACTGTGTGTTTAACTTTTATTAAACTACCGTTCTTACATTTCAACTCTTATAGAAAATCACATTCTACCATTCGTACCACTTTGCGCGCTTTTGGGTTGTTCTCATCACCTTATACAATTAACTAATATTTCTTATCTTTGTATCTGTCTCCGCTTCTTTATGCGTGCGTCACTGTATTCATTTATGTATTGCTTTTTTTCTAAACTACATATCATTCGCTTCTTTTTATTTTCCTCCATTTGCATATTTTTCTTCCAATTCTTCGTTTTCCTTCAATCATCATAAATTTAGATTAATCACAAATCTTTACAATATTTTAGTTAAAAAGCCGATTGTTGTCGATTTTCTATCATCTATCGCTCGCTAATTCTCACACCTTCCAATCTCTTATCTCCCTACTTGACTTTTTTCAGGTTCAAACGCGACAGAGTCCGCCTCTACCCGGGCACCAAGGCCGCGTTGCTGTGCTATGACGCGAGCAACCTCGACAGCTTCAGCGGCGTCAAGATAGGCCTGTCAGAGTTACGTGAGCATGCGCCCGACTGCAAGCTTCTCTACCTGTGCGCGACGAAGCGGGACCTCGTTGACGAGTCAAAACTCGAGCACGTTGTCGACATGGTTATCAATGACGTGGACGCCGAGCTCAGCCGGCTCAAGTTCTTCGTGACGTCCAGTAAGACCGGCGAGAATGTCGGTGAGTTTTGAGTGGTTTTTTGCGAGGAGAAATCGCTGCAAATAGGTAGAGTAAGGTCTTACCTGAGCGACAAACAAATAAAATTAATATATAAAAGTTCATTGATTTCTAGTCCAAAGTCTTTGAATTTTGTCCATCAGATGGTACCAGAACAGAAATAAAATCCTATTATATTAACAAATAAAATGTCTTACTGAAATGTACATAAGCTGTTTGTCAATAAAATACCTGGTAATATACTATAAAGATTTACATACATTTTTAAGAGAATAGTTATGTAAAAAAATGTAAAAGCTTCTGTTCTGTGCTAAAGCATTATTTTTTACACCAGTGCGAAGTAGTCCTTTACAGAAGAAAAACCGGTGCCAAAGGTCAAATCTTTTTACATACTGGTTAAAAAAACAGTGTATGCAATTCTTGTGTAAAGCAGCTGTTCTCCGACGAGTGGGATTATGCTTCGCTCCGGTGACAACTCTAGCAAGTGTCGAAAAACCCTTGCTTTACACGCTACTTGCAACTATTTTTACTTTTCTACATTTATTTAGGAAACATGTATCCTATAATAATAATAGTGCTCATTAGTATTGATATGATAAGCGCGTTGCTATACTTTTCTTTTATTTCATCTTATCTTCTCTCAGTAATCATCACTGCAGCATCGCATTAGATTTTTATTCTTGTTATTTTGTTGACAGATGGAATGTTCATGGAGATAATAAGGGACGTCTGTAGAAACCAGCCGGGCCTAATGGTATTTGAGGATGTAGCTGAAAAAGAAATCGTCACAGATAGTCCAAGTGAAAATGTGGAAGAATCCTGGTGTAGAATAAGTTGAAAGATATTTTGATCATGACCGAGTTCGAAGACATACATTAATTTATATATATGACATATATGTGATATATTTTTATTTTGAAATTATTAGATGTAAATAAGCTTGGATTTCATAACAATAATTCTTGTAACAAGAATTAATTAAACCTTTATAATAAAATTATGATAAATATATCTTCAGTTATTATACACTTCATTGGTACCTCATGAAATAATTTATTGATACAGTTTTAATCTACAAAACATTATTCTTTTATTTTTGTTTAAATTATGCGTCTATTTGGGTGAATGCCCCAGTGAATGACCAGTCGCCAGTATGTGTCCACTGAGTTTAAAACTATAAAAACGATTTTTTTTTTCGTATTTTAAAGTGCATAAATTTTAAGATTTTCAGCAGTTCTTGTAGAATTTCATGTTCAAAATAAAATATTATGCCTTAAATTGTCAATAAGCGGGTGGTCATACACTGGTGTTTTTGCATGTTCTATAATTTTACACTTATTTATATATTTTTGCAAAAATAATTGACATTTATTAGAAAGTTCATGTATAGTAGAATCATCATTTACCGCTGATTTTTATATTTAAATAATGTCTAAATATTAAAAATTTCTATTTATAATCGGACAAATCCTTAACTGATCATTCACTGGTGCATTGACCCTATATTTATTGGCAAAGAAAAATTTTTACATTTATAAAAAACCATTGGATATTTAATATCAACTTTAATTTAACCCATTTATGTCTGATCTTAACGCCTGATTGAAAATTTGTCTTCATTTTGAGCGATTAAATGGGTTGTATATTTCACCATTTTCTTACGCTATCTTTAATTGCTTATAATTTCCTGATTAATTAATATTTTTTATACCACTCTAACCTCAAAATCACAACTTTGGTATGATTTTTCGGCGCTCGTGGTATAAAATATCGT
>UXGD01003986.1:0-18526 GCA_900474315.1 Torymus auratus
GTTGATTTTAAGTAAAAATGCTTCCATTTGATTAACATGTTAACCAACGAAGTTGGCCTATTTTCTAGCAGGGTTATGTTGAAATTAAATGTTTAGAAATGAAATTATAGGATGGTGAGACTAGTGGCCATACTCTAGTTATTGGACATTTTCATTGTAACAGTTACTCAAAAATAAAATTTGCTAAACTGTTCAATATCGTTTATATATTTCAATTATTGAGAACCGTGGAAGAAAGTAGCCAGCAGCTAAATTAGATGACCAACAACTGGCGTTTTTACCCTAGTTTATTTATTATTATAAGACTGGTATAAAGAAAGATCCATTTTAATCATTTCAACATTTCTTATTTATTTCACGTATAACTCTCGTTAATACAGCCATTACTAAGTTTCTTGTACCGTTTTTCTACTATCTCACCCGTGCTTCGCATAATCATTGCATTTATCAAGGCATTCACGTAATTTGTAATTAACCACATCACCTGAGCTTTCATAAACAAACTTTAACTAACTCCTTTGCTTTTCAATATATAGGCGATTTTCGAAATCATTAGACACGTTTTCTCGTGATGTTTACTCTTTTCTTCGATTTATTTTGAAGTTTGTACGTCTGTGCGTTTATATTTATTATAAAAGGGGTGTATAATTTGAAAATTTTCTCCTTCTTAAACAAGAATTGATGTGGAATTTGATTGTAAAAAAATTCCAATTTTGCATGCATTAGCCAAAATAATTTTTGTGCTCTATATTTTTGAAAATTGGTTTTTTTATAATTCATTGCAGAAATATGATATGAAGTCGCACAGACATTAAATTTTGTAAACAAAGCTCAATCGATAATGTCTTAATCGTAATATACACATTTTTATATCACGCGTGGAAAACTGTAAAAAGAGCAATTGAATTAATTCGACATGATAACGTGAAAATTTATTATCATGTCGTTAGTACTTATTTAGATTATATTTTAGAAACATTTTACTTCAAATGAAATATAATTTAATATAAATTTCATCTATCAAAGAGTAAACATGTATTAAAGTGTAAGGTTTTCCTATAATTAAAGCATATGTATCGATTTCATGTTAGTCAATTTCTTTCTAGTTGCTCTCGAGTTTACACAATCTCATTTTGTCATTTTTAAAAAAGGGGAAACATTAGATCTCGGCGGCTTTGCGAGAAACAGAACTCTATTGCTTTATCAAAATAGTTCCTGAAATGGTCAAATTTTCATTTTAACTAAACTATACTCAATGCTCAATTTTTTTCTCTTCGCCAGTGATTTCCAGGAACTTTGAAATATATGCAACACTCAGATATTGCTTTCTCGCGTAAGCGACGATAACTTTTATGCATGTAGTCACAAATCCAAATACCAATGAGAGTTTCGTCAACACTTGTTTTTATCTCGTGCTTCGCTTAAACATTATGGTCCCTACAAAAAATACGTTACATCTATAAGCAGTTTATACATTACATTGTATGTATATATACATAACATTATTTCCCTCTTATTTTTCTTTTATTTTACTCATAAATCACTATATTCCTTAACTAATACTTTATTTTTTTAATCTTCAAACATAAATTTGCTACAAACAACCTCATCACTTCGTTTCCACTTGCATATTATAGCCGGGGAATGTTACACACAATAATAGTAATCAACATGTTGTTAACATCACACTGCACTTTCTCTATACTAAATATTCTATCAAAAGTAATGCATAATTCAATATTGTGCATAACTAAAATGGTAAAATCATAATAATAAAGAGTAATAGAATAATAATAATTACAGTAATGGTAATAATAAAAAATTACGCATACATCAATAGGATGTAATAAAATCGTAGTTCTAACAAGATCAAGTATGCATTATTAAGAAGAAAAAAAAAGAGAATAAAACAAGGCTTTTTATAAACGAGTATTTAAGTAACATAGTTGATACATTGAGTAAATTACTCGTAAGCCGAGATGCATAATTTTCTTTTACAACAAGAACCACGAGACATCATTCATTGAGTCTGAAACACAGTCACAAACATATGTTACAGTAAAAATCGAAGAAACATCGATTCCCAGCAACAACTTCATTCCTTGTCTTCTTTTTACAGTATATAAATTCAGTTTATACTTTATACAACTATTTATGTACATTCGCAGCATAGCTCGGGATATATAATAGATTTAGTATTTTATGAATAGCTATTTGTATGTATATTGACCATCGACCATCGTTTGCGGCGTTTTCAAACGTCGTTTTTCAATTGAATTTGATTAGTCGTCATGTAATTTCCACCTATTCACAGCACATTTTTTAATATATATAATTTTTCTTGTATATATATTCTATACCCTGCTTTAAATTCCATCGTCTTTTCATGCAGATTCAGTATGTTATTTTTTTCTGCGACTTGTCGCTGAATACCGTTTTTTTTAAATCGTGGCGCTGTTTTATATTGCTGAGAAATGAATGTCCTTGAGTTCAATACTCCTACTTTTTTAAACTTATAAAATGCTTACAAAATTTATACAAAATTAAAATGCGAAGATATTTACAATTGTCAAAAACTTATAAAAATATTTTTAATTCGAATAACAGTTTTTAGTATTGCACCAATAATTTTAAATACGAAGCTTAAATAAAATTCTTAAGAACGTCTAATAGTAGTACCAGGTTTTTCGACGATTGAATTCAAAGAAGGCTAAAATTTCTAGCCCCAAAGCGGACTGAAAGGTTACCCTAAAAATAATCGTTTTAATTGCGCTAACAACTGTGCTAGCTGAAAAATTGACAGTAAAAAGGCCAAGCGGCTAAGATTCAATACTTGAAGAGGAGAAGTCCGCGAAGGCTAGTGCCATAAACGTGCAATCTACAATTAAATAGATTCGTATCCAAGGGCTATTCATCTATTAGCGGTGCATGTCACAAAATAACAGCCTGACATAGAAATTTTTCATATTATTAATATTCACCGTTAAATAGTTTTGTGCAAAAATAAAAGGTTGATTTGTAATTCTTATACAATTTTGTTTTGTAACGACATATCGAGATATAAATTTCTTTATAATATGTTCTTAAACCTAGAAGCAGAGTTTCAATAATTTTAATATTGAGGGGAAAGCTGGATACCTTATAAGTGAAAGTATCAGTTTTCAAGTTTTTTGTTGTTGTAATTGTTATTTGCTTCTAGTTAGAGAACTAAAATTTTATCGTTTGTATCACCAGTATTTTTGTTATTCCTGAGTAAGTTAATATAGTTTTGTTATTACTGAAATTGAATCAAGTGGTGTTTAGGTATAAAACTAGTAGATTTTTCGTCTTCGGACGACAGCAATAAAGCCGAGGATGTTAAGCCTTTGAGTATTGTATCATTGACTTTCAGTCCTGAATGGGATCTTTTTTCGTTGCATGGAAGTATCTCGAATCTTAAAGTTTTATACGCTTTATCAAGTTCCTCAGGCCTGCTCAGAAGCTCGTAAATTATTCGTTTTATAAGTAAACGAAGAATAACTATTAATAATTAATAGGAGCTTTGCATTGCTTGGATAAACAATGAACAAAGTCGCCACACTTATATAGCTTTATTAAAAAATAAAGGAAGTGTAAAGAAAATATTTTACAAGTTATCCTGCTCAGTTTCATTAGCAGTTTATATAAACTCTAAGAAAATTCGTTATCATTGACTATTCTATATTGACTAACTCTTAGATAGATATCTACGCCTCCTGGTTAAGAAAGAAAAAGAAAAGATGAATAAATAGTCACTTAGAATCAAGACGTACGATTTTGCGATAGAACTACGTGTAATTTAGATCATTAGCTCCGTCGTCTTAGTCTATTAACGTTATATATATATATTTATCGTAAGTTCGTCTAGTCTTACATCTTTCATTAAGGCAGGAGTTTTCTCTTCATTTTATATATTTATTTACAATTATATATCTCTTCATTTCGCGCTCGCGCAAGGCTTTGACTCGGCGGAGCCGCGAGTCGGACGAGGCGACAGACATTCCCATCTCCGCGGTAGCATCCCGCAGTCGATTAAAGACTATATTTGTTAACATTTCCCCCTCGACTTTTGTTTTCGCGCGAAGCAAAAACTTATCACCTAATGATATATTTTTGGGTTATTTTTCAACGTAAATTCGTCAACACGAACAGAGGATATGTACATTATTTCATTGCAATTGATCGACGAGGACTCGGGCGCGCGCGGGCATTGCGCACGCGTGCGTTATCACCTGTGGCCGCGAGTGGACGTATACGTTAGAATAAAAATAAAGGCGCAGTGGAGTCTCGCGTTAAATCTTCGATTATCAAGGTGTAGTGAAGAGGAGGTATCGGCATTATACCGGCTTCCGGTTGAGAGTGTCGACGGCCATCGCTGGAGGTTTGGTGATGACGTCGGGCTCGGGATCGGATAGCAGAGCTTGCCTTGTATCCGAGACGTCCGGCATGCTCTTCGAGTCCTGGGAAGCTCGCGTGCCCGTCAGCGACTCGGTCTCCTCAAGGTTAGTGGACTTGGTAGCCTCAGTCGGAGAGGAAATAATCGACGATGGCGTAGGAACCTCAGAATTTGGCAGATGTGTGTTCTCTCCCTCGTGATGCGGATGGTGCGGCTTCTCTTCAAACACTGCAATCATTTAGACAATAGCTGTAGACCGTGCATTTTTATCGCATACAAATGAGATCACTTGTTGAATAACTTACGCTTATCAAGGCTAATTATGGATCCTACGAGCTCATTAACCGTCAGGGCAGGCATTTGATCTTCCAGTTGTCTTCTTCTCCTTACTAGCCACCAATCAACGAGAAACAGGGCCAACGCTAAAATCTTAATGCCACAGCACAAGCCAACATATCTAAAATTATAGAATAGAAAGCGATTAGGTTGTTATTAAATTTAGTAAAACTAAAATTCATTTATTTTGTAACGGA
Organism: Torymus auratus; assembly: GCA_900474315.1. Taxonomy (NCBI): domain Eukaryota; kingdom Metazoa; phylum Arthropoda; class Insecta; order Hymenoptera; family Torymidae; genus Torymus; species Torymus auratus. The sequence goes on from UXGD01003986.1 coordinate 4,948, forward strand.
ACTTGTTACTAACCTATATCTGAACTGTTCGATATCATACAGAAGACAACGTCCACCTTTCTCGCCACAAGTACTTTTCCATAATATACAAGTGGAATCAATAAGATTTCCAAACAAAATTGGTGCAGGTATATAACCGAACAACCTAAATATAACAAATTGCATTCCCAATGCAAATGATCTTTCTTCCTCCGAAACAGACCTACAACAAAATTATTATTAATTATAAATCAGTCCACAGTCGTTTAATAACGATTAAAAGTAGGTTAATGAAACGCTAGGTAGAGTTTCTTACCTTAAAACTATCATTAAAAGTGGCATTTGCGTTACCGCTACGACAAATGTCATAAAGAAGAGTAAAATGAGAAATGGAAATATAGTTTTACAAGGTGACGTGCACGGGCCAGCTGTGGCCACAGGCACCACTGTTACTTCAGCGAATTCGGGAGCTGCTGGTGGAACGACAGTTAAGTTTCCATGAATACCTGCAAACAAACAACGGAGATTATTTGACATCGTATCAAAAATGAAACAGGGCAAACGTATAGGTCAGCTACTCACAAGCACAGTTGGTAAAATTGGACTTGGAGCTAAAGGCAGTGCAGCCAGCGTGACAGGGGCTGAAGTACGTGAGGCCGTTGTTACCGCAGACCGGCTCGACGTCTGTCATGCGGCACTCGCAACCGAAGTTGCAGGCGGCAGTGAGATTAACCTGGAAGGGCTCTGGGCCCTTGCCGCTGCTGTTAAAGTAAGGTATTGTCGTCCCGGCCATCTTGACGTTGTCGCAGCCCAGGAAGAACAACATGCCGTAGCACGCGAGGCAGATGACGTTCGAGATGAGGACGAATTGCACGGCGCCTTTTGGTCGCAGTTCCAGCCGCTTCAGCAGACAGCCGCCAAAAAAGATGCCAATGCACGCGCCAGGTATGGCAATCGAGCCCGTGAAGATCGAGGCCTGACTTTTGCCGAGACTGAACTGCGTCTCCAGGTACTTGGGCAGGAAGACCACGAAGCCCGAGACAATAACGAGCTCCATGCAAGCGCCGAGACAAGTTACCACGTAGACTGGGTTGCACACCAGGCGCCACATGCTTCGTGGTATGTCTGCGAATTTTTTTCGTTGGTCATTAATAATTTTATAGTATACGAAATTTATTGTTTTTTAATAGAATGAATTAAGTCCTCGAGCTACTTTAATTATTCAAACATGCAGTTTTGGCTTATATTCAAACGAATGCTTCGATTTGCTTTTTCTCAAGTCAAGTTTGTCGCAAAACAGGCTATAAACAATGTTTTACCTTTTACATCTCTTCCGTAGCCGGTATCGTCAGACGTTTGCGTCTTCATGGGATCCTTATTCTGATCTTTCTCCTTGTTCGTCGGGGGCTTGCTTTTTTCGATGATTCTTATCTTCTCCTTTTCTCTCTGCAAAGTCTTTGGAAAACTGAAAAACGGAATAGCCACCAGGACGAGCAGCACGCCACAAAGTAGGAATCCACCCCACCACATTCCGACCCATCGGTGATCTCCAGGTCCTAGAATTAAGAAATGATACAAATGAAAAAAAAGTTGAAGAAAAATATCGCCGGCAGAGACGTCTTTTAGATAGAACTTACCAATACTAATTATCGTTGCGGAAAACGAATCCATGTGGAACGACAAAAGATATGCTCCGAGAAGAAATCCTAAAACTGGGCCAAAGGCAGCCATGCTGTACATGCACCCTGAAAAAATAAATTAAAATTCAATATTTTATTTTTCATTTCCATAAAAATGCTCATTCGTCAATTACTTGAAAATGGCAATTATGGCGCGCAAAAGCGTTCAAATTTCCTCTTATAATCGAGTCAACGTCAACTCAATTACTTTGGAAAGACATTAAAAGCGCAAAATTGCGCAAAGTACTTGCGTTAATTTGAGTAAAATTAGCAATAAAACTACGATACAATTCAATTACGAAAAGATAAAAAATTGTCTTTTCCACGAAAACAGCTGTACAACACGCTTTGACGCTTAACTAGGTTGTTTTCAGTGCGTCCGTCGTCAGTAGATAGACGTCGCTTACCGATATAAAGCGAGGCGCTTTCCGGCCTCACGTGGTCGTCTATGTACGTAGTGCCGAGGGTAAACAGAGGCGAGCCACCGCAGCCTAGTAGGAGCTGAGCCACGACAAAGAGCATGACTGGACCGGCAGTCGACGGCGAGCCCTGGATGCAGTTGTCACCTCTTAAATTATTGTGTGGCGCCAGAGGCGGCGACGACAGGCCCGTGGAAAGACGACCTACAAATTCAAAATTACATAAAGTTTTGTTTTAAAAGAAATCTGGAGAAAAAAAACGTTGAAATAACGTGAATTTAATATAGTAAAGAGCATTATAGAATTAGATCGTTTAAAAAAAAAAAACTAGTTGCAAAAAAGAACTTTTTTCAGGCGTCAATTTAATGTACGTCGCTTGATTTTCAGCGATTAACTCCATCGTGTAATTAATGTTAAATGGGTTTCATCGATTGATTTAACGACACACGCAGTATGAGTAATTTATCACGGATCGTCGCGCGATGACGAGTTTATCGACCTTTTCATGATCTGTCCAATTGTGAGCACCGTTATGCATCTCTAGTGCACTTTCGTATACAAAGTATAGTAGAGATTCACTGCGGCCGATTGGACGGGACGAGGAAAGCATGATATAATAGACGTCGAAAATTGAATTTAAAATAAATACTATACGCACTCGTGCGTCGAATCAATCGATCTGAATATGAACAAAAAAAAGGTTTTGAATATGTATGAAAAAAGTTTCATTTTGGAGATTAAAAAGTTTTTTTTTCGTATTACGTAAACATCGATCAGAAAAAGTGAAATGAAATGCACCTATAGGCGTAGAGTATGTGCAATATTTTTTAATCTACCGCTTTCGTGAAATGAAAAGCACGTAAATACTCACCCAAACCCATATCTTGCTCGCGCAACGATATTCCCTTGCAGATGTTATCGGAATTGGTATTGTTCACCGTGGTCGTGAGGTTCGGCTCAGCCGTGAAGTGTGGCACCATAAATATCATCGAACCAAGGCCCATAATTACAGCACCTACGAAAATGCAAATGTTTTCAAGTTGGCTGCGGATCTGTATTTTCGGACGTTCATCGGGAATATAATGCTATATAAACGAGTTTCGAAACTCACCAATGGCAATCCAAACTGGAATGTGTCTGCGACTGCCGAGATAGCTGACGAAAATGACCGTGATGACGTTGCCGATTTCGTAGGAGCTAGCTATGAGGCCGGATAGGCTCGACGGGATTTCGAACCTTTTCTCGATGGTCGTGATAACAGAATTTATGTAACCAGAACTGAGGGCCTGTTGTAGCGTAACGAGGAACGATAGAAAGAACACGAATACCTGCAGACAGAGGAAGAATGCCATTATTTACCGACTTCTTTCTTTTTTTCCCCCCTTTCGGAGACAAGTCTATGCTATATAGAATTTTCGATCGATAGCGCGCATACATTAAGTTCGCTCTTTTTACGGAAAGAAAGTTTTCGTTTCTCTTTTTCATCATTTTCACATTAGTATACTCCAAAACAACGAAATTTCACAGATTGTTTTTAGCAGATCCATATGAGTTAAGAATGGCATACATATTTTAGCATTTAGAGCATTGCCAGTGATGTACTACGACGTTTGCATTATTAACATCCCCGTTATGAATAACTCCATTATGGCTATATACTGTAACGCCTATAAATATGTCTACATTGTGAATGTACCGTTCGAAAATATCCATTAAATGTCTTCTAAACAAATTGCCTTTTTTTTTAAGAATTCACGTCAAGTCATGTGTATAAATAGTATATAGTAATGGACTTCTGACGGTCTTAACAAAATTGAAATCTTTGATATTTATTAGCAGCCAGAGGCAATGTATCTTTCTGAAAAATGTAGTTATATGATAATGCGATGTTTATAGTATAAAGCCTTCGTTAATATAGCTGATCTTGCTCGTTTCATTTATTATATTAAATCATTGTTTTTACTTTATTACGTTTTTTTTTTCTTCAAAATATATTACATATCATAACTATCCGCCTACGGCTGATCCTTAATCGTTTTTTATTAGTTAATCAACAAACGACTATTTTATCATACTTATAATAACCTCCTATTAACCATCTAATACCATTCAATCTATCCTTACATCATAGAAAATAATAACCGACGAGCGCTTACACAGTCAATCGCCAAACTCTCATTCTCAATTAATTTTCTCTTACTAATTCACGCGTTTAAAACACACAAAGAAAAAGAAAGAGCCCGGAGAACGGGAAGCGTGCGATATATACGGCCGAGATCCGGGATGCCATAGCGCTGAGAACAGTTTGGCGCGAAGGTGTTTTTCGAAAGAGCTCCCGTTCTCTCCGGTGCTGAGTAACGCACACAGACGTTGCGCGATCCGCGTCGGCGAAGGACTTGAAGCGCTAGTCGGTTATCCATACAAAATCAGAGCTGAGCAGGGTGTACATACTTTGATCCCAGCAAATCTCTGGATGAATGCGGGCCTGCAGGTGAGGATACCGCAGTCTTTCGAGTCCGGGTTTATCGGTGGCGTCTGGGCGCGCTCCTTTTCCGGCCTGTCGAGAAAGGAAAGAAAGAGATTCATTATTAGTATAGGGAGTTTCGACTTTTACGTCAAGTTCTTTATATTTATTGCCCACGCGCTGACGTTCCCTTTTCCCCTCTTTTAGCCCCAGGCTTGTTTGCATGTATAATATACGTGGCTGTCCTTTATTTCACGGAAAACCGCGTGAGTAATATACACGGCTTTCCACTCGCGTCTTTTCTCCTCTCGAGTCGTGCTCATGGAAATGCAAATCGATTTCTCTCACTCCAGAACATGTGATTTTTCAAAAGCATCGGTATAATATACATTTGCATAATCGCTTTGTGATACATTATACACACGCCTGGTCGATATTACGCATTTATATATTATCGTGAGTCAGAATTACATAGCAGCGACTCGTCACCGTCGGGGCATGGAAAAATGAAAGTTAATTAACAATTCGGACGAAGCACGTGTATATATTAAGCAAAAGAGCGGTGAACGCTCGTGCGCGGATGAAATAATAATATTATCCCTCCCTTTCCCACGCTCTCTCATGCACCAAGAAAACACGCATTCGCGGCAAAGTGGCTCAAGGATTCGCGCTCCGCGAGCAGCATGAGGCGGTAACGTACGCGAGCTATGTACCTACACCTTAGAAATCTCTTAAAGAGCTTAGGCTCGCTCGTATTCCGAAAAAAATGCGTTACACGTACTTTCAGGATTGACAAAGTCTCGCCGCTTATGCAACTCGACGCGGCTATGTATATACCTACGCGCGTTGAAATAGCTCGGCGAGCGCTGCTACTGTTGGTCTTGACCTCGTATATAGCCCGCGAATTCGTACGTGTTATAATTAAATTAAACGGTGAATTTTGATAGAAACTTCACGTAAAAGGCGAGTGAAAAGAGAATGTGTGATTCCCGTACACTTTTTATATGTTCATCAATGACACTCTTTGTGAAAAGTATATAATAAATGTATAAGAATAAAGTGCACGGCTGCAGTATAAAAGGTTGTAAAAAGATTATTAAGCTTTTTTTCATGGTAATAATAAAACGCTTTCGTGCGTCTTTATTATTCCTCCGAGTGAGAACATCGTTCCAGATGACGTAAAAAACTGCAATTAGCTCTACCTCTATATCATTATCATTTCTTACATCAACCGAATAATCCCGAGTATATATATCCAGACGTATACAAAGAAACCCACAACACGGCATAATACATTCCCGATAGACAAAACCGAAACCCGCCCGTAACGCAACGACAATTGGGCCCCAATTATCGCGAGCAAAAAGCCGCGCGTATAGTCTTCGAACCCGCGAGCTATACGTAAAAAAAGGAGAGCCGATAAACCATCGCACTCGCAGTCTTGCGCGACCCACACACGTGCGGATTACATTGCGCGCTCGCTCGCGCAAGGATATATTATATAGGTACTCTGTGCACCGTAATCCACGAGTGTACTATATACCCTACACATGGATATACGATATATACCCTGCGAGAGCGCTTAGTATTCAGCGGCCAGGCCTCGTGCCCCGCTCCGGATACTTTCGAATCGCGAAATATCTAAGGCGCCGCGCCGCGACGGCATATATACATATATTGTTGCGCTATACGTCCGCCTACTTTTATAAACCGCGCTCTCGTGTGTATATGTGTGTTATTATCGCGCGTGGGGAAGTTTGTAACGGTATATTGTGGATGCGGACGCGCCTCGACTCTTGCGCGCGCGCTGTTTCCTTCGTTTTTTCTAAACTTCGCGTCTACGATGCTATATAGCCAGGGGAGACACGCGTGGGCTTTAATTGTATCGCGCGTTCACGCCCCAGAGTCGTATATAGGCGCAGAGCCGGCGCCGGTGTATCTGTATACCGTTAGTGTCGACGTGCGCGTCGCTTCTGATGCCACTTTTTCTGATTAATCATCATGTTCTGGACATAGTATGGAAGTTTGCAAACTTTTCGCGCTATTGGTAAACGTCGTTGTGTATTAACTTTTATAATGGTTCATTGCATAAGCGATCTTTATTTACATTAATATATATAAATTGAAAAGCGTATTAAGTGTAAGCGATCGCAGCGTGCTCGTGAAAAATATATAACGTGTATGATTTGATACATATGTGTGTATAGGACACTTCACAGCTGAGAAATAACGTGTTCTAGATATTCTTTAAATTGATATCGGTTATATAAAAGTAATTTCGAATAATAATTATTATAATTTCATCGCATCGTTGTAAAATACAAGAATAAGGAAAAATGAATAGATGTCGCTATTAAGCGCAGTAAAGTTGGAGAGTCGTTAAATAATAACAGAGCTAAGGACGTGTATATACTTCATCATAGATCCATGGACAAATTATTGCATGTTGCAGTTTATTCTCAAGTGGGAAAACTCATTGCTGCGCGGCAACATCGTATATAAGAGCCGGAATGAGCTTCGCTTAATGAAAAAATAACACGCAATTTTGAATGCCCGAGCAAACACACACACACACACACACACACACACAAGACAATGAATAATGAAAACATCGTTGGATTATAACGTTCCACGAAAATAATTTTATATGCGCGCGAGAATAATATAACCGTCGAACGTAAACGTTCGCAATTTGTTTTGAGGGAAATAACTTTTGAACAATGGCTGCTATTACCTGTCAACTACCATGGAAGCACTGGGATTCCTGCTGTGACACTTGATGATAAAATCTCTGAAAAAATGCAAAAACAAAAAGCAAGAAGCATGAGTATGATATGCGTTTTATTTCATATATTATTGACATCTGATATATATTTTATTTTTTATCGGTCATTTAAATTTGAATTATAGTTAAAATTATTTATTTATTTACATCAAGTCGATGCGTCGAACAAAATATCGTCTTCACTTCCACGATGAAATTTACGTTTAATTAAACTGTTTATGGAACCGTGTTTTGAACTAAACCTACTTACGAGCATCCTAGAACGTAATCATACTTCCTAATTAAGACGGCGAATTTCAGCGCCTTGTCCGCCATTAAAGAGACCCGAAGAAAATACCCCCCATTGCATAACAAGTAGAAATTTAACGTACGTATTATACGTGTCCGGGGCTCCTGAATCTGCTCTGCGCGGACAAAACATCAAAAATAAAACATATGACCTAATCACCTAATTAAAGTCGAAGCTCGTAGTCGTCGCGCGCCGAAAGAAACAACAACTTTCTCGCTGCGCGCGCGCGGCCACCCCGAAAATCAACGAATCGCCGACTTGTGCAACGCGCGCGTCCGACGAGGTAATTGCGAGATGCCACTTGAGCATTATGTGATGTGCTCGAAAGAAAAATTAGCTCGTAAATTGTTTTAGATGGGGAATCTTTTTCTAAACAGAACGAGATAGTCATTAGTTCATAAGTGTAACACGATTAGGTGCCTAATTCTTCTCATAATTATGCGTTACTTATTTCAAACGATATGAGAACTATTCAGATAAACTTGGTTGTAATGTTGTTCCCGCTTTCACGTCCGATACGTGATGAATATATAGACGCTCAGTAAAATATCCGATTGAGCGCTCGTCGCTTTAAACCCGATACGCATCATGTGACTGGACTATAACTTATATATATCTTCGCGACGTCAAACAGATATCCGCAAGTGAAACTCAAGCGCGTGCGCCACTTTTAGACCGAAACAAACATTTTTTTCCTACTCTATACGCTCGAATATCCTTGCGTGTCGAATGTTAAAGCAAGTACGTATATATATTCTGCAGCGTACAGCATAAATTTCGCGCGCAGCGTGTAAAACAATACTACGAATCGCTGCGAGCCACATTGTTATTACTTAACATTCCCATGCGAATCGAATATATTCTTTAAATTAATTATTCCATCTGTTATACTTCCTGCTACGTATATATAAAGTGCGAATTTTCTCAGTCCCAGTTATAACTCGTCCGCCACCTAATTTCGTCCCATTAGCACGGAAATCCAAATAAACAACCGCCAATCATACATAACATTCGACAAACGTTTATCCAACATGTGCCACGTCGGCCGCTAAATTGTGCGATGACGAACTCCTTTTACACTTTTTCAATATAGCACCGAGGAAAGAAAGGACGTATAAGAAAAAAAGAAACAACGGAGTCGATCCGCGCGATTGTACCGACACTGTCGTCATGAAATTTTCTTTGGCCCCATGAGATCAGTGTTATAACGCACGATTAAACCATGTCAGGGTCAGCCGCCTTCGCTTCGTGGGAGTCTCAACGTGCTAGACGCACAAACACTTCCCCGACGACGAACCTCGAGTCTAGGAGATCCGGCACACGTCCGGCCGAAAATCCGGTCTCCCGCTTCCCCGTGACACATTTCGGGCGGAGCGAATTTTGCGCGCGCGGCATTGGCTTTGTGTTTGAGTCGTGCGAGCGGCGTAAAAAGAAGCAGCGCCCCGTGTACGCGTGTATATACCACGTTTTATACTTAATTTGTTGAAAGTGGCCGTGTACGCCGCGACGTGTCGGATATATGGTGGAAAAGGACAGCCATTGTTGAGATTTATTCGCGGGGATAACGTAGGAAAGCGTTGACGAAAACTACGCGCTCGCTAGGATTATTTTTAATTTAATTTAATTTAGTCGTCAATTGTTCTGTTTTATCAGATTTTTAATTGAAATTAAAATAATCTGCTTTCTCATTTGTGATTCCTATATTCAGTGGGCAGTATAATTAAACGTAAATTCGTGGAAGCGAAGAACTTGTAGGCTCTCGTAGTCCTAATCCGCCTGATAATTTCATTTTCGGATTTAAACCACTTACCCTATAATTGTCATTACATAAATTTAATTCTGAATAAAATGTTACGTTTTATTTACGAAGAGCTTTTGCTGAAATAATAAATGTATATATCAGTGTTTCCGGCCTGAATTCCGAGTAAACCAAGCTTATCTTGCGTTATTATCATTTTCGGAATTGCAATACGCATGATGTGCATCGTGAATATTCTGAAGCGAATCTGCGATGATTACACTTTATGTTAAAAAAAAAAAAAACAAAATGCGGTGCAGCATACTACTGTGCGCTTCATTGCGTGATTAAATAATATCGTGCTATAAACACAAACCACTGAAAAACTGACGCGGCTACGTTATCTACGAAAGCTCGTGCGTCTGTACATAATAATAAAAAAAAAATAAATAAAAATACATACAATCATCGAAGCGTCACCGCACGCGCATATACTATAACTGCAACTCGCCGCGAGCGCATGCACTCATAAATAAAACACACGTTAAAATTGCAGCCGCCGGCTGAATCGCGCTTGTATATATATACTTATTACGACATCGTCGCGATCTCCGCTCGTTAATGATATACAAGTCGCGAATTAATATTTGCGCTTCGCTCGTGGTATAAAAAAGAAAATAGCCGTTCAGCCGTTGACCTTGGCGAGGTTTGTTTATACGTAGGCGTGTTAGCTCTCCAGGATTTCCGAGATGTGGTATACTGTAATTGCGAAATTCGCCTCACAGCGGACCTAATATCGCGAGTCGAAAGTATTTCTCTTTGGCGCGCTTATGTGTAGGCGTCACCACGCGATTCCGTTCTCTCGGGCCACGGCCAAATCGGCTTATGCGCGTCGGATCCTTCCAAAGAGAACACGTATATAATATCAGTTTTCGCGTGGGAGCGAAAGGAGAATGAAGCGCCCGCGCTCGATTTTATTTAGAAAAGTTCCATATAGACGCGCTGCGCAAGGCCGCGTGTTAAAAAGTTTCTATAAACGCGATTACTTATCTCTCGCACGCGTTCTCTCCAATCGAAGCGAAGTTTGAAGGATTAGCTGTCACTCGTCGATGTGTATTTGAAAAGTATAAGCAGCAAAAAACGAAAAGAACCGTCAGCAACTGCTTAATTTGATATTCACGTCGCGCGAAACTCGTAGGTATAGACGAATAAATATTTAAGCAAGAGGCTGATTCATTGTGTGAGTTTCCATGAATTGCCACTCGAATCTCTTGATTATATTGTTGACTTTTTCCTAGGCAAGCGCTACTACAATACAAAGCCCCTCTTTCCTTTAATAAAAGAGTGTAAGTCTAACATACTATGTTATTCGGATGAGTACAATACCGTTGTATACGTGCGAAAGGAGGAGGAGGAAGAAAAAGAAGAAGAATGCGTGGTACCTGTGATCGACAAGGCCGGAGCTGGGGTTCCTGCTGTGGCAACGTATGACGGTATCGTGGGTGAGCCGTCCGCTGCTGCTGGCGAGCTGCTCGCCCGGCGACGAGTCCTGGCCGTCCGCCGGATCACCACCCGAGCCCATGCCGCTCTCCGCGTACAGACCCGTCATCGCGTACATACTCTCGTTACGCCGGTGGCCCGCGTGGTAGTTGCTCCCGGACTCTGACCTGCGCAAGTTTGTTTTAAGTTAGTAGAGATAATTAAGCTTATGTATATTTTTGCATTTCCTAAAAACACTGATTACATGTTCTTGGTAAAAGAGCGCATTAAAGTAAAGTGGCTGACTTTAAGTAGTCCAGCAAAAACAACTGCTGACTGCATTGACACTGTGCCCAATTACTTGGGTTTCTAAAGCTTTTAATAGATCTCGAATGTTGTTATCATAACTTATTTTGAATAAATGGTTTTAATAGCGATATGATGTAAAAATAGATCGACGTTACAAATGATGAGTGAACTTCTGTAGAATTTAGCTCCAGATAGTTATTATAGACTGTCATGGTTTATTTACTGACTTTTGCTTTCTCTAAAAATACTGAGGGATATCCGAAACTCATAACTTTGCAGGACCAATAAATGTCAGCGCGCAATAAAGTACCATCGGTATGAAAATAAAAGTATTTTTAAGAGACGAAATTTTTCAAATCACAAACTTTTTTATCGCCGACTCTTTGACCTTGACAATATTTAAATTCAATGCGAAAAGTAAAAGTATACGACTAATCTACATAATATATATCTCTTTTATATATAATGAAAATTTATAAGATGCATGCATTTTTAAGTAACCGTCGCTAACCGCAAATAAATGGAACTTAATGTATCCATCATGTAAATTCGTATCCTTTTTATTATTATTATAAACTCGGATCATTATTCGAAATTTCTACATGCAAAAATGAAAATTAAGTTTTTGCACCGCTCATATAATGCACCTGACTATACACAAAAGAAAACTTCGCGCGCTCTCTATAAAGTTATAAACATACTTAAACGGATATAAAGGAATTCCGTAAATGTCGCGACGGCGGCTCTTCCGCGACGAGCTATTCATTTGCATTGAGGCGTTATAGTCTCGATAAATAATAAAGCAATCGTATTGACCAAACCGGCGATTCATTAAAGTCCGCGTCTAGCACGAAATATAAAATCAATGAATATGTCCTGGAGAGCCTACCATTCCCCTCCACCGTCTCTGACCTATATATTTACAATGTGTATATACACTTACAGTCCGTGCAGAGGATAAATACTTCGCCAATGTATATAGATATGCGACGTTAAGAAAGGAATCGCGAGAGAAGATATTTAACGGCTCTCGCCACGACGCGCGCGGTCTGTTCATCACACGCGTCAGCGCGCAAAATCGATAACACCGCGGCGGATCGCGAGAGTAGACATCTAAGCTAAACGTGATCCGCAAGCCCGCAAAGTGCTCGAGATCGTTAACCTCCCTCTTAATTCACAATGAAAAAGAAAATCTCTTAATCCTGTAAAATACATCTATACCTTTTGTGACCGAATATGCTGTCGACGGTCTTGTGGTGGCCGGAGCTCTCGGAGCGCCGATGACCAAAGGCACTGGATAAGCTCTCGGTCCGCTGCTTGTGGCCGCTCTCGGAGCGCTTGTGGCCGGGGAACCCAGGTACCACGCAGCCGCCGGACTCGCTGCGCCGGTGTCCGAACATGCTCGAACTCGAGCCGTTCCTCTTGTGCGCGTTCCCGTTGTTGTTGCCTCCTGGCGGTGGCAGCGGTGCTGGCGCCTGTTGTGGTGGCAGCTGCTGTGGTAATGCTGCTGCTGGTGCTGCTGGTGCTGTTGGTGGTGCAGCTTGCATGGCGGCTGTGCCGTTCGTCGTCGTCGTCGACGCCATTCTGCGCGAGTGCAGGCAGCCTGCTCAGGAGGTAGGGCGGCCGCTTCTGCTGCTCCAGCCTCGTCGCTGAACCTCCTGCCGGCCGGCTGACGAGCAGCGGGACCGAGCTTTCGCCCTTGGATGAGGATGATGGTGCTGGCGAGATGGGCACTCGGGGGCACAGAGCTGCGGACAGGGGTGGGCGCACGTCGCCGGCCCTATGGTATTATACTTCACGGTAGCGGCATTATCGCAGATGAATAGTGCTACTCATTTCTGTAACAGGAGAAAGTGGAATTTTTGGTTATTGTAAATGTAGATAATTGAAAAATATTTATGTTGGCTCAAAGAAACAGGTATTTTTGCAGGAAGGAATTTGTTAACTGTGGTGACAGAGGAATAGGATGTGTATATGAAAGTATACTCTAAATAATAACTTATTCAATTTTCAATTATGGTAACGAATTTTTTCATCATGAAGCAATAAACTTGGGGTACAAAAACCTTCGGAATAATTGGCGCTGTGGTTTTTTTATTTGAGTGTAGGTCTTATTAACTATATCCGTTTTCGTATTATGTTAATCGAATGCGATTAGCCGGATGAATAATGCATATATCAATAAGTGAACGCGAGTAAACTCACATCGGCGGAGATTCATATATCGCGTGATGTGTGGGTTTTAACTCCATTATACATATTTGTGGCTCCGAGGCATAACGACATAAGTCCATTTTTTTGAAAATCGGGAAAACCTTGGATTTTGTATCTTCAAATGAGTCTTTTTCATTTAAGAATGTTAGTAGAAGCTAAAACATTTCCCTAAAGCTACGATATACGGAAAACGTAACGACATAAGTCCATTTTTCAAATTTAGT